>PVHP010026496.1:0-24609 GCA_004024765.1 Zapus hudsonius | reverse complement strand
TATTCATGAGGATGGGATTATTTACCATCCCAAGTAGGCAAGTTCCACAACAGATCTCTGTGTACTAGGAGATCTATTATCACTGCTATCACAGTGGTGATTGCAACCTATTACAGGTATATGCAAGCATAAATAAAACATTCCTGGAAGTATAACATTATCTGCCCACTGTTTATGCCACATCCATGTATGCCAAATAAGAATTAATATTAATATTAATTAATTAATATGAAAAAATTTGGTTTACATTTCAGTCATGCCTGGGTTACTAACCTTACCTTGCTACTAGTTTGTAATCTCAAACACAATATGGTGATAAAAATGTCTAAACTTCAATTTCGTTTTTTTTTTTTTTTTTTTTGGTTTTTTGAGGTAGGGTCTCCATATAGGTCAGGCTGACCTGGAATTCACTCTGAAGTCTTAGGCTGGCCTTGAACTCACGACAATCCTCCTACCTCTGCCTTCCAAGTGCTGGGATTAAAGGTGTGAGCTTCCACAACCAACAGATTCAATTCTTTTATTTGTAAAATGAAGGAAGCAATAGATTTCTCGATGCTTTTTTTCTGAAGTCCCAGTAAGAAAATATGTCTCTCCAACTCTTTGCCTCATGAAAGATATATAAGCTTGCTAGTACAATTAGGTCAAATATTACTGGTCTACAGGTTTTTTTTTTCCTCCTTTGATTAAAAGATTTTAACATTAGCATAAATGATGTCTGGAATCCAATCAATTTTAAAACAAAGTATGTAGAAGCCATAAGAGAAGTTCTTTAATATTTATTAGTTTGTTCATTTATATAATGTGCATATATATATATATATATATATATATATATATATGCTTGTGTATGAGTGCAAGTGCACTTTTGGAGGTCAGAGTACAGACAATTTTCAGCTTGTTTATTGTCTTCTCTTCTTTTTTTGTGCATCAGGATCATTCATTGTTTGTTGCCAATTTCAGGAGCATCTGGGAAATTCTCCTATTTCTACCTTCTTGCTGCAAGCTCAATGGGATTCCATGAAGCCCACAAGTACTTCCAACTTTTACATTGAGACTGAGGATTCAAACACTCATACTCAGAGATGTCGAGGAAGTCTTTTATCCACTGAGTCACCTCACTACCTCCAGTACAAAATCTGTACTGTTATTGTTTTTAATTGAATTGTTAATTTTAATTTTTTAATTTTAATTTTAATTGTTAATTTTAATTGTTTATCTGATATAAATTATTTTATTGTTTAATTTTCTTGATTATTAATTTTAATAATTGATTTTATTTTATTCATGCCATTTCTTAATTTTATCATTTTCATGCCATTTCTTCTATGAATTTTGTTAATAATTGCAAGACTTTGGTGATTTAAATGCTCTTACGTTGTCACTTCCCCTCCACCTCTAGAAGAGGGCAATAATAAAAGGAAAAGCATTGAGGTTCCCAAAGCATGCAGTAACCTACCGGCTGATATAGCCAACTCTTGCACATGATTATTGTGATTTGAAAGAAGGAATACACTGTGCAGCCCTTTATGGACCACATGAAAATTACACATGAAAGATTATCTTCAATATTCAAGTTTTGGATCGTTTTCTTCCGTGTCATTTCCATTGTGTTCATTACCATACTAATTAGTTCTACTTATCGTTTGATCCTTTATCCACATGTGGAAGTTATCAGTTCAAATTGTATATGGGGACCCAGTTGTTTAATTTAATGAAAACTTTTAACAAAAAAAATTTAGGTACACATAAAATTTATTCTCAAAAAGAGGCATATCAATTGAAAAGGTAAAGCCCCATTTTCTTTTAGTATCTGTTAAAATGTGTCAAAACACATGGAAAATTTAAAATATATATATATATATATATACATGTGTTTACATTGTGAATATTTGTGGGCATAAAAACCAAGGACCTTTCATATGTTAGGCAGACTCAACATTGAGCCAGCTTTATTATATTGAATGTGTACTCCCCATCCTTAATTTGTGGATTTCTCTCTCTCTCTCAATCTCTCTCTCTCTCTCTCTCTCTCTCTCTCTCTCTCTCTCTCTCTCTCTCTCTCTCTCTCCAGAGCCTCACTGTATTATACAAGCTGGTCTCAAACCTTGATCCTCCTGTCCCTGCCCTTGAACTGCAAGAAACATAATAGGCATGAACCACTACACAAGATTTCTATGGGAAAATATAGCCATTTTTAAATGTCATTTCCATATGAAATAAACCGTTTTGTAATACCTGGTTCATTCTCCCGCTATGATTTTGGGATACACAGCAATAAGAATAATGCTAACAGCAAACATTGACACAACTGAAAAAGAGAGTTATTAAATTTACAGCTTTATCAACAACACATTTTCACTCTCTCAGAAGTGGGTGATTGAGTGAAAAGTCATTTTTTACTTCAAGAAACATATTGCCTTAAACTTAAATTTTTGTCAGTTACAATCCCATGGTTCCACAGAAACAGAACTGATTATTTGATAATTATACAATCTCAGTTGTGAGTAATTATTGCTTCCAAAACATCATACATAAATACCAAGAAGGAATGTGACCTTGATATTTTCTACAAATGGTATTCATTGCACTATTTGTTTGATATGTTTAATCATTATAGATCTGAGATTAAGAGTGAACCCTTGAGAGTGTTTACTTAGCCTTGTAACTATCTTCACACAAAATCTTCAATGCTTGGATCCATTTATTTTAGCAGAGGATATTGTAGCTGCTTCAGGAATGAGAAATGTCCTGAAGCTGTCATGAAGGTACACACTCACGAGCAAAGAGCTGTAATGAAAGTGACATATCCTCTGACTGCTCCCTCGTGTTTATAAAGGAATAGCCTTTTAAGGTGACATAATGATAAAACATTCCATCTGACAGGACACTTCAACCCCAACTTACCACAGGATGCCATTTCATCCGACTGGTCACCACAGTCATCCTCTCTGTCACACAACCACGCTCTTGGAATACAGCGTCCGTTTCCACAGGAGAACTGCTCAACCTGGCAAGTTCTGGCTATGATGGTCAAAATAAATTTGGTGACTCTTTGAACAACACTTATAAAAAGACAGAAAATATCTCTTGATACATAAGAGGTTATGATTCTTCACTAAGGTAAAATATTTGAAAAATAAGTTTGTAAGTTAACGCTCCATCATGACAGCTTGCTTCTTTCTCTAATGTTCACATGCTTTGCCATCAAATGAAAATGGTTGCTGAACTGCTGAGATAATTCCACAAATGAAGCTATGGATTATTTATGTGAATATTTTCCCTGACATATGCATGAATATAGGACTGAATTAGATTTCATCCAACATGTAATTAACAGAAAAAGTATTTTGTACAGCTTTTGCCAATAAACCCAGATAATATTTGCTGTAGTGCATAAGGAAGCCAGTGGGAGCTGGCTCAGGGGTCTAGTGTCTGTCCGTGAATATGTGCATTCATGTATGTGTGTGTGCAAGTGCACATGTCTGATTGTGCTTGAATTCGCATTTGAGGACATACTTGGTGGCCAAAGGGCAACATTGGACATCACTAACTCCTCAGGTTTCCAACACCTTCTTGAGACAAGGTCTCTCATTGGCCTGGAACTCATCAAGTAGGTTAGATTGGCTTACAACTACCTCCAGGGGTCTGCCGGCCTCAGCTTCCCGGCACCTAGATTACAGGCACAAACCACCATAACTGTTATTTTTCATGGATTCCAATGATCACAGCCTCATGTGTGTAAAGCTTCCCATCCTCTCAGGGTCTAGGGTCTAATCCTGGGTCAGAATTCTCTTTATCCTTTAATGTCTTCAATGCACTTAGTCCCCAATCTCTAAATGCTCCATTATGTGGAGTGGAAATAAAGAAAATATTTTTCTGCAACTTGCATTTGTCCTTTAGACATTTTTTAAATGTACTTCTTATCCAGTTATATAAATAAATGTACAATGCTTTGCTGAATGTATAATAATAAACTTTGTTTTTTGCTGTCTTACAGGATTCAATGAACCCAAATGTGGAACTTTGTTTCTATGTTGCCAAGAACAGTGGCCTAAACACTTTCAGCTAAGGCTCTGTTCAACCAGGAATGGGGTCCCCTTCTCCATCACGATCAGGTCAACTTTTGAAAGCATACAATGTTCATTATTAACCTTTCTCCAGGCCTTTGGATGCAATGTAGTTAGTTATTTCTAATGTGTGGTTTTCATTTTCTTTCTTTTGTTCTACTGTAATACAAGCATATCTTGAGTAAAAGTAGTCCAATCACCCTTTCATTAGCCTAATGAATATAACAAGAGCTGTTGGTAAGAATATACTTTGAAATTTAAATATTTTGTTTAGCTGACATCTCAAGAGATGGGGAACAACTTAGGATAGGGTTTTAGTGGATAGAGACAAAAGCTTTCTTTGGATTGTAGATTTCTTTCCTGGGTTTAAGAAACGTAAAGATGTGATTATGGCCCATTAAATACATTGGAACTTGAGGGCTTTTGATTGATATAAACAGTAGGTCAAGCCCAAATCAAACGCCTACAAAACAGGGCTCAGATTGTAAAAATTGTTGTTTAAAAATTTCCTATATATGGATGCATACTTGTAATGGAAAGATGTGTGATCACTCAGTGAATATTTTTAAGATTGTTTTGACTATCAAATGATATAAAACTAGCTGATTTGACACACTGTTCTGTAAGTATTGCTTATACAATCATAATATCTGAAACTGAGATAGTTAAGGCAAATTAATATAGCATGTATTTTGATATATGTAAGTATCTAAATATCAAATATTTTAGCCAAAATTAAGTATTTAGTTTTAAAAATAGATCATTTATTTTATCATATTTAAATTTCCTAAAAAAAAACATGTAGGATTATAAGGTTTCCAGTGCTAAAAATTCAAATAATATTAAATAGTTCTTTGTGGTCTCATTTAGCTAATTCTACTAATTTCTGTCAAATAATTCTTGCATTCATAATAAAGTCAATGATGGTCTTAGATGATTTTTATATAATTGGGTTCACTTGGACAGTAGTGTATGCTTTTCTCTAAACCTAGATGCCAATGCAAAAGTAGGAATACAAGAAGTGGGAGTTATTTTACTTCATTAGGAGAAACAGAAACTGAAGTTTAAAGGAAAGTAACAATTTTGTCTTCTATGAATCTATTTTCTCATTGGTTACAGTTACAATAAATTATTTTTACAGTTTTAGTTTTAAAATATATTTAATTAGATATTCTGTTTTATAATTATTCTTTAATTTTCTTCTCTCTAATCTCTTTCCCTCCATTCATTCTGATCTTTCACTTATTACATTTTCCTTCCTGTTCTTTCTCCCTCTTTTTGTTTTTCTTTCTTTTTGCTTTTTATTTCCTTTCATCCTTATTTTCTTTTCTTATTTCATTTCTTCATCTTTTCAATTAAAACAAAAGCATTACCATTTGTTTTCCTTCCATTAAATTTTCACTGAACCATAATACATATAAAATATACCCCCTTTTATCTAATATGCTGATGACATAGTAGTCCTCAATAATGTTATCCTTTGAGTGTTTCAAGTATAATGGACAGTCTTTGCATTTATTCAAAGAGATGTCAAGAGACGAAACTGCAAAAGAATTTCTAAGAGCCTAATTTGTATTTTCCCTGATATATCATTGTGAGGGCATAAGAAGCTGTGTGTCACCTCATTATAACTCTGAAGACAGAGGGACTGTTATATTCTGAAACTCTAAGCATTCACTTTCAGAAAGTATAGTAATTCACTCTCTTCTAACTGTGAACAAAATCCACTTGCTTTTCTGAAATGGAATTCTGATTTCAGATGAGAAAGATACCTGATTCCTTAAATCACCAGGTACTTAGATTTATTACTTTTTAAATTGATGGATTTTAATAAAGAACAGCATTTACTTTGTGAGTCTTTAAATGAATCAGTTGTATTTATCTGGGAAGTGATATTAGAATACCCCTGAAGGACTTTAATTTGATAGCAAATGTTGCTCTAAGGAGCAGGAACCCTGTACCTCCTCCAGGGCTTTTCATGGTGCAGTTGAATGAGAGATATGCTATTAAATGAGTTTTCCTACTCAACACTCTGCATGTCGCTCCACAACACACCCATGTGGAAATCGTGCATGGAGGCCGTTGGTGTTTTCTATTATAAACAAGATATAGTTTTGTAAAATTAATCCTTTCCATTTCAAGAAGAAAGCAGCTCTGTCTTTGTGTGTTTATATTTAGGATGTAACGAAGCATAATATTTGAATTCAATCTTTCTTTTAAAGGTTAATAATTACTCTGGCTGAAAGAATTGCTTCATTAAAAATTATAGACAAACTGAGAGGGCCACCTAGCTAACCCTAACCCTAACCTCAGCACAGTAGAGTTTATAGAAGCCATTGCCTTTTAGATTGGACTCTGGGGTGGGGGGGTTCAGGCAGACCCCCTTCTATCCTAGACACCTAGGACCAAATGATTTTCTGAAATTCTGTCCTGTTAGAAATACTTATGCAAAACCATATCAGACACCTGTAACATCTTTAAAGAAATGCAGTTACTCCCAAAAGTCCGAAGAAGTTTTCTATCAATTGTCAAGAGAATAACTGAACCATAGATCTTTAGGAACATATGTTCCTATGGGAAAAATATGTTTGCCATATATCAATTACGATTATGGAATGGTGCCTCTTTTTTCAACCATACATGATTTTTTCCTATAGTGAAAAGCTCTTTGTAGGCCATTTGTATTGAAGGCATATTCCTACAGAGCTAAAAGCAATGAATTTTGAAGGATAAGGCTCCCAAGCTAAGCCAGTGGCAAAAGCAATAGTATAACAAAATCTTCTCAACATCCGAGTCCTATCAGTCCAATCACGGATGTCTATGAAGGCTGATAAAGGCAAAAGAGAGAGGTGGGGTTTTACATCGCTACATTGTTAAAGAATATGTTTTAACCAATTATATCAATGCCTGTCATCAAACAGATGCTTTTATTCATCACTTAGAGAAAAGCACGAGGCTGCTGCTAGAAAGAATCATTTTTCAACATCTAGCTGAGTAATAATGACCTGTCTAGAATTCCTAGGCAACCTGTCCCAGCAGCTGTAGATTCTTATTCAATGAGTGACTGGCTAGGGAGCCAAAGGCCTATTACAATGGAATAGATTGTAAGGAAATATAAATAGGCCTAGTGGTCTTGGGACTTCATGGAGGAAAAATAAAGCTCCATTCCATAAACATTGTACCATGAATAGAAATGTATTCAGAATGATACTGTACTGTGGAAAAAAAATCAAATATACCAATGTTTTTTCTAGGCAAAAAAAAAAAAAATTGCTGTTCATTGTGAGTGAAAGACCTCCACTTCACTGCCAAGAAAGATTTAACTTGAGGAAGTAAACTGCCATCAACCCATATGGATAGATGAAGTGTCAAATTACTGTGTAAAGCTGAGTCTAACTCGAGATTTATAGTAGACAATTTGCACTTCAGCCCTTGTAGCATCCAAGTCTGGACTGATGATGTACTGGCCACCTCCATAATCACGTCATCAATACAGGAAATCCTATATCAATTCACATCCCAAGACTACATCTGGGTGGAGATTAATTAGGAGGTGATTTATGGGCTTCTCTGAAGAAACTGTTACCTGCACAGGTTTGGTTGGCCTCGTCTTCATTGTTCCCGCAATCATTGGCTCCATCACAAAGCCACCTCTTGGGGATACAGCGATTATTCTGGCATTTGAACTGGTCATCGGGACAGCTGTGATTGACTAAGTAAGAAGCAGGAGAAAGATCCACCATTCAAAATTAGATAAAATTATGAGTATTTTTTGTATTAAAGTTACAAACCTGTAGCAGCTATTATAATGTTATAATATCATAAGTGGCATATGACCCATCATTCATAGTCTCAAATTAAATAATAAATATTTATTCAAACTGTATAACAATTAATATTGCATATTTGTTAAAATATTAGTAACTAAATATAAAATAAAAATATATTCATTTTCATGTCTCCAGTCAAACCATCTCTAAAATCTGTTTTCTTAATCCTTTTTCAGAACAGGAAGTTGATTCTGAAATCTTTACCCAAAACATTTAGAGTAACCTGAAATTTGAATGTTAACCATGTTACTTATGTGTCAAGATAATGTTATCTTTTAAAAAATACTATTTCTTTAAGTGACACATTCACCCAAACATTTCCCAAAATAAATAAAAAATCTTAATTTTCTTCTGCTTCACACTTTGTTTCTTGGGATTTGAAAGAAAAAAAATAGAAACAACATTATATCTCTTGTGACAAAGAAGTGATAATACACAAGAAAGTCTATAATATTGTAAAAACAATTTCCCTACTAGTACATAAAACAAACAATTAATAACAGCATTGAAGATAAATAGTAATCCTCCTTTGGGAAGCTGTGCCAAGATAAACCCTAAAGCTCCAATATGTATGCATGGCAGAGAGGCACTCTTTATATAAATTCACTCAAGATAGTTTTCCCAGGATGCTAATTCACACCCTTTAGTTTCTGTTTTAAAATTTCACCATTCTTTTAAAAAATGATTTTCCTCATGCACAGACATTTCACTTCTATTTGATGAAATAAACATTATTATTAGTTTTATTATAATAAGATAATCACTATTTTGCCCTGCTGTTTTATAGCCAGTGTGTACATATACAGTGTGGTCTTACATTTTTTTTTACTTAAAGTATTTTGATGATTAAGTGGTTTTCACACTGTATCAACAGTTTTTATTTATATAATGTTAAAAATACTAAAAAAGAGTAAAGATATTCTCTAATATTGAGCACACTTAACATTATTATCTACTTCAAAGGCTTTAGCAAATATATATACCCATGAAATATAGAATCATGCAAACATAAGTGTTCGACATTTTTAAATTCCAAGAATATGCACTTGGACAAAACTTCAACAAAGTCCTTTTGTATCCAAAAATCTTTAATCCTAGCTACTCAGGAGCCTCAAAACAAGAGAACTAGTAGTTAAGGCCTGCTTAGGCTGCAGAAATGAAAGGATATTCAAACATAGTTTAGAGTGAGCTGTTGAAGGATAGATAGTAATATGATAAAATATTCTGGGTTCAAGATTATGTACTCTTGACCACAGGACCCTCAAAATGTTCAGAAAAGTAGCCAGAGAAATTTGGCCATACATGTCCTAATTATTTAATTATTCATGCTTTCAGGGTCCAGATATGCCTTAGAAATTCATTCCCCACATATGCTTTGCCAGTGTGTACCTCCTCATAAGGAGGATATCAAGATTTATTAGCTTCCCTAGATAACAAAACACAAAAACACACTATAGTTTGAAAACTATTATAATGGTCAGGACAGGAGTTTACTCATAGTTTATACTAAGATTTATTGCTGGTTAAAAAGTTCTTTCATAAAAATATCAGTTTAATACCAAAAGGTAAAAAAAGCAGGACATTTTTGGAGGGTTAAGGATTAATCATGATACAAACAGAGCAGAAGGTAGATCAAAATGTACCTTATATGAGAGATTTTAGGGTTCACTCTCAGTTACACACTTATTGATATTGCAAAAAGTAGATTTTATTCTCTAAAAATGATTTATAAGATCTGTTCTGGAAAGTGGAGAAATCTTGGTGGATATAACTAAAGAAGCCTTGGTGTGTTCATTGAAGTTGGGCATCTAATCATTATCCAGAGAAAACTGAGAAGGTATAAAGATGAAACTTCATATTTTAGAAGAGGTAGGGATGGACAGGAAGTGAAATGCAGTGTGGGGGGGGGCAATGGTGTCTTTGGTGATGGGATGGAAAGAAATGACAATTCCCAAGAGGAGTGTGCTGACTAGACATTTAGCACTATAGTTACCACTAGAAATCCCTTGACACCCATCAAAGGGAGGAGATTCCTGGTTAAGTTAATAAAATGATAATAGTAATAAAAATAATGATACAAGAAGAGTGCCATTGATGAAAACAAAAACCTCACAAAGTAACCCTGAATGATGTGATGAAATATCTGCTCTGCATGGGCATTGTGTTTCTGTGACTAGAGGCAGCCAGTATGTAGTAAGTATTAGTGAATAAATACTCTGATGGAGAAGGAATGGGGCAATTAAATCAATCACTAGATTATTCATCATTTATGTTAAAACATTAGAAAAATATGACATCCTTCTTTAAACAAAATGATCTCCTCTCTCTAAAACTTTGCATATTTATGTCAATGTCCCCTTTAAGGCTTTGTGAGGTCACAGAGATGCCTGTGGAGATGAGAAGAAGTGCATGCTCAGATGAGGTTCGTAACTGGGATTCATGACAAAGGAGCGATACATCTGTGCATTCATCATATCATGTATCATGGATATTATTCAGCCATGAACTATTAATGCATGTGTATATGTGTGTAGTCTGTCTGTCTGTCTGTCTGTCTGTCTGTGTGTGTGTGTCTGCAAGGGTGCACACATATGTGGTAGGGGTCAGTGGTTAATGCTGGGTATCTTTCTTAATCACTCTCCTACTTAGCTTTTGAGAAAGGATCTCTCTATGAACCTGGAATTCATTTATTCAACAAGATGAGCTGGGGATCCTCCTGTCTCCAACTCGCCAGCTCTAGAATTATAAGCAAAAGCTGCTAAGCCTGTCTTTCACATGAGTTCTGGGGAATCTGAACTCAAGTTCTCAAGTTTGCAAGGCAAGCACTTTATCCACTAAGTAATCTTCCTGGCCACTGAAATTCACTTAAAAACATCAATAGTTTTGAGGGTGTGAGCCAAAGCCTAGTTATGTGATATGAATGATTAAACCATATATTTCTTTTTGTTTAAAAGGATATTCAAAACTTCATGCTTAATTTCAAAGAAGAAAAGTGAATAATTTCAACTCTGAATTAGTTCAATAAATATTACTGAAAAAATAAAGTAGTTAAAAAAGATCTTAAAAGCAATACACCAAAGTCAAATTAAAAGATCAAAGATACAGTTTGTTCAACATATGCCAGTTTATAAAACATATTTATTTTCTTTCAAAACCATGACTTTTAAAATCTAATGACTCTTACTAGATATACTCTCAGAACATTATGTGATGAACTTCCCAAAAGATTTTCTACACACGTATGAGAACTTTCCTTGTACTACAAGGATCATGAAAGGATTCCTATTCTAGCAAGCAACAAAATTGAAGTGGAAGCCAAGGGTGGGTACTTTTATTCATATTAGTGCCCCATTGATGCTCTCTACCATCACGTGTCCCTGACTATTTCCTGGGATCTTCCTCCAGGTCTGTTACAAAGAGGCTTTGGAGTGCTCTGGAAGCTTATGTGAAATAAATTAGCATTGAAGGGGATTAAATTCATTTTCCATATCTTTAAACTCAAATTTCCAATGGGATGCCATAAAGCAACCCTAGATATTGATGTGCAGCGATATTATCAAAGGCAAAATCAAAGGAGGGAATTGGAAGGATGTGAAAAGAAGAGAAAAATAGACCTCTGATATCATGTAATGGAGCAAGTTATATTCATCCTTTATGCAAAATGTGACCAAGAAAGGAAGCTGAGTGAATTTGCTTGAAAGATATTTTCAGATTGTCACAACCTGCTTTGGTAAAACCAAACACTTAAATACAGAGAAGGATAGTTATACAGTTCTTTGCATGACATACAGCAACTGACGGAGTCCTCGTCACTTCCATCCAGACAGTCATCATCACCATCACATTGCCACCGGGCTTGGATACAGTGTCTATTTTTGCAGCGAAATTCACCAGGTTTACAAACATGAGGTAAAATGTCTCCGGGATTAACTAGAATTAAAAGACAAACCAAGTGATCCAAAGGGTATGAACATCACTAGTATATAATTTCAACAAAATGAAAATTTTGTGGGGGGTTTGTTGCTTTAACATACAACACAGGAGATCCTGTAGTATTTGTTTGTTTGTTTTTCCCTGTCTGCATATGTCACTTTTTACAATGTTATCAATGTTCATTCCAGTAGTCACAGAAGACAGGATCTTCTTCATTTTAGGGGTGAATAATATTACTGCATACACATATGGGCACACATAACTTATAAGCTGAATTGAAAGGCTTGGGTAGAGAGGGAAATAAGCGGGTTAGGTCAAAGTGAGCAAATTTACAGATATGTAGGATGTAGGATCTGTACATCTAAAGTAGGACATCAAACCTAGAATTGTAATATTGTGATACATCTTGGATGTTTGCAGAGACTCCATATCAAGGGACCTTTTCACATGCAGTTGTATAAAAATAACAAACGAAAATGATGGATATGTTTATTTGTTTGGCTATACCTATGAGTTCACTATGTATATGAAAGGAATATATTGCCTACATTAAATAGGCATATATAAATATTCCCCAATTTACAATATTTTATCATTAAATGATATAAGAAATGTATTCCCTCCCATGGAGTGGACATCCAGTCCAATTAGAGAGCAGTTGGTTTCGTCTGGTACTGAAGATTTAATCAAAAACATATAGTCGGAGAGGTCATGAGACCTAGGGGAGTTGTCTGGCTAAAAGCCTATACGGTGTTCACCAAATTGCTTTTAAGCACCTTTTATAAGGTTATACCTATACATTGATGCTACTCTCACATTTAGCCAAAGGCGCTTCTCTTTCAGATGGTGTGACCACCAGGATAACTCAAAAGACAGCACAGTGCCGAGAAGAAGTGATAGTGAAGTGTTCAGCACTGAGATGTCTGTATCACACCTTCCAAGGCTCAGGATCCATTGCAGAAGAGGTTGCAGAAAGGTGAGACAAAAGGACTGCTTACAGTGCAATTTGCCAGACAGATGGCCTTGATATTTGTGACTTCACAATACCTAATAATACATATGCAACACCTTCATAATAGGAGGAAAAGATGAGCATAGAAACAAAATAGAGACTAATTGAGACGGGGAGAGTGTATGATGGAGGATTGATTTGAGAGGGGATAAGTGGGGTTGGGGAGATAATTGTCATGGGTTACTGTCTATAATTATGGAAGCTGTCAATAAAAAATGTAAAAACAAACAAAAAAGATATATGGTATCCACACAAAACTATAAGGTAGTTTTCATGATAGTAAAAATTAGTATGTTCTAATACATAAAAAGAATTTAAATAGAACATTTATTCTAATGACAAAATATGACCCAAATTCTCTTTCTAGAAAATATACAAGAAAAGAATTTTAAGTTCAGTGATCTCTAGAATAAGAACATTAATATTTGCTGATAATAATTATTTTCTCAGAAAGTTAAAGGTTTATTTTCACTAGTATTACCAAAATAAAAAACACAATAGGACTGGAGAGATTGCTCAGTGGTTAAGGCACTTGCCTGCAGAGCCTAATGACATGAGTTTGATTCCCCAGTACCCACTTAGAGCCAATTGCACAAAGTGTCACATGCATGTGGAGTACGTTTTCAGCAGCTGGCGGCCCTTGTGTGGCCATTCTACATTCTATCTCAATTCTCTCTTCATTCTCTCACCGCTTATAATATATATGTAAAATCCCTTCATTTGTGTTTGTAACTTTGTTTCCCAAAGGCTGTTTGCTCTCTGTTTGATCATTGTGATAACACAAGGTTTGGCCAATAATTTTGCTACAGATTATTTATTAACTGAGAATTAATCAAAATAAAAAGAGATTAATAGCAAAGATTCATGGCTGTGTTTCCTTTGCTGAACTGCACATGGGAGAAAAACTCAGACTGAGTTACAAGTTCAAAGGAATATTATTCTAATCAAACATTTCTATGTATCTGGACTCTGAAGTGGGTTTTCCCCTATTCAATATTCTCCAACCAATTGTTAGAACTTCAGTTACCTGATAAGTTTTCATAAATTGCAAGTACTCTATTCTGTTCTCTTTCAGTGGATGAGAAAGAATTCGACAGAGAAGGAGCCATGTCAGTGGCTAAAGAAACTATCTTGTGTTTCATGGACTGCAAAGGTCTTTGTTTCCTCTCACCCTGGTTTACTGCTGAGAGAAAGAAGATCTTGGGCTTCATGCTTGTTCAACTGGCTTTAAACTTCATTTCTCATAACTGGTGTGGGATGCTGAGCTGCCAGAAAACTTCCAAGCACCTCAGTCTTAAGTGATACCAATAAACACATGTGGAACTTCCAGACCTATGTGCATAGAATTCCGGAGTCTCTGTTTTGCCCATGCAGGAAGGAGTCGGAAGGAGAACAGGAAGTTGGAGCCATGCTTTAGGAAAATACTTCAGGGCAGTGCAGTGAACAAGGCCTCTGGCTGTGGGGATAGAAACACAAAGCCACCTCAAGAGACCCAGAGGGCCTGGCTGCTAAAAGGAATCATGATACTGACTGAAACACAGGTAGATGTGCTTCTTCTCACCCCCTCTCAGTTAAGCTAAGGAAGGAAGCTTGGGCCAACAGGAACCCTTCCTTACTGTTCTTTATCAGAAACCAAACACAGAAACAAGTGTCTCTAGGCTGTCACTTCTCCAGGATCATTTGAATGTCAGCAATTGCAGGTGATAGAGTAGTGAAGTCGCAAATAGGAAATAACCAAAACAAAAAGAAAGGGAAATGGTTTGATCTCCTGTTCAAACCCAAGATGGCACCTGTGGTAAGCAAAGGAAGAAGAAGGAAGAGAAGTGCCCTCTGGGGTGTGCTGACCACCTCACAAATCAAACTTTTCTCTCAAAGTCTCTAAAGTTGATTATTGATAACCTATACAAGCCCTTCATTTTAGGCTTCTTTTCCCCTTCCTTCCTTCCTTCCTTCCTGCCTTCCTTCCTTCCTTCCTTCCTTCCTTCCTTCTTTCCTCCCTTCCTTCCTTCTTTCCTTCCTTCCTTCCTTCCTTCCTTCCTTCCTTCCTTCCTTCCTTCCTTCCTTCCTTCCTTCTTTCCTTCCTTCCACCACTCTCAGCTGTTGTAAGGTAGTCTTTGCTCTGTTGCAATTGACATCTGTGTGGATATTTTTCCATTGTGTGTGTACATTATATATTTGGTATGTGTGTGTGTTTGTGTATGTGTGCATGCATGCTATATGTATGTGTACAGAAGCACATTCTCTGTGTGTATGCATGTAGAGGACAGATGTGGGCATGTGGTAGCCTCTACCATAACTCTTATACTTTACTTCTTTAAGAAAAATTATCTCACCACTGGACCTCATGATTTTTTTAGTTAGACTGGCTGTCCAGTAAGCCTCTTTCACGGCTCCAGCATCAGCACCGGGTTCCATGACTGTATGGTCATGCAAGGCTTTTCACTCAGGTGTTGAAGATCAAATTCAGGTTGTTATGCTTGAAAAGAAAGCACTCATCCACAGAGTCATCTTACCTCTATATTTTTTAATTTTGAATCCATACATACCCAGCTTAAAAATTGGAAAGTTACAAAATGAAATAGCAGTTAGATCAATTTCTGTTTATAATTATTGATCTGAAGTCCCCAGTCTCGGGTTTGTTTTAATAATAATAATAATAATAACAATATAAATTTACAAAGCCTTCTTATGGACTTTTGATCCAATGTCCCAACCAGTTACAGGGAATGATCAAGATTAGCAATGTGTAAGATTAAGACTATGCTGTTTGTGAATAATTATATATGTATTAAAGCATTGTGTGACTTCCAGGAACAAACTGTCTTAAATAATATTGGGACACTTGTCACATTCCTTCAAATAATCAATGAAAAACAAATTTCTTAGCTAAGACATTAGCTGGCAAACACATTTTCTTAATTTTAGTTTGCAATGCTCAAAGGAAAATATATTATTTAACATTTGATTTCCTTTTTTCATTAAAGCCCATGCATAGCTGTTTCAAAATAGTCAAAGTTAACTTCTGACTATATTTGCATCATTAGGCATTTACTACTTTAGTTAATGATATTTGCAAGTGTTACGAATATTATATATAGTATATATTAATATATGTTAATAATATATACATTTATGCTCACATGCACACTCAATTGTCTTTTACTTTTAAAAATATTTTATTTATTTTATTTTATTGGCAAGCAGAGAGAGTGAGCAAAGAGAGACAGAGAGAGAAAGAGAATGACCTATCCAGGTTCTCTAGCCACTGCAAACCAACTCCAGATGCATGAGCCACTTTGGGCACCTAGCTTTACAAGTGTACTTGGGAATCAAACCCAGTTTGGTAGGCTCTACAGGCAAGCACCTTAACCACTGAGAAATATCTCTAGCCCCACCTTTAATTTCAAAACCTTTTGTCCAGTTTTTCTAAGGCCTGTACCATGTTGGAATATTCCCCATAGTGTTTCTGCAGGTCTTCTACCTGCCTTTGTTCTGGAAGACAGAAATCATGTATTCTGGGGTTGAGGGCAGGCTCTTTATTTGTTCATTTACTTTTATTTATTTATTGCTTTCAATAAAGTCTTCCTGCAGCAGAGTTGTTGGGCATATTTTCTTACCAACTCCTGCGACACCAAGGGTCTCCTATTCTCAGGGACCTTCCTTTGGCTCACAAGCTCACTGTGTTTGCCAAATCGACATGAACTCCCCTGGATGTTGCCTCCCAGTGACTTGTTTGAGAAGTAAAGTAGAACTGATATGAATATCTAAGCTATGCTGCTTGTTGTCATGAGTCATAAAGTTCTTTGTGTCATGTCTAGGAACTGTGTGTCCTATTGGAATCCATAATTTTCTTAAAAACTAAGAAATTAACTGAGACATGAAGTCTCAGATCCTTCCCCACTCTGCATAATGGTAGAGAGGTTTCTTGAAAAAACTGAGCTTTGATTTTCAAAATCTCCCAGAGCTTAAAGCGCCCTTATATGATTCTAACTCTAAGATAAACTTTCTATATACAATCAGTTGTTATGTCATAATTGGAGCCAAATGCCAAATGAGTTCAAGACTCATGCTGATAGAAGAGAGGGTATTTTCTACCAACAATATCCATTACCAAGAAACCAAGGGTAGATGTGATAATCTGGTAAAATGGCAGCAGAGGTTCAGACTGCATCAGCAGTTTGCCAGAACAGACCTAAGAATGGGAATCCGTTACAGCATTCAAGTTGAAGGTCTCTAGAACCTAAGCAATTTTGAAAAAATTAATTGTGAGATGAAACAAGTATCACAGGGGAGACCCATTTTAGCTACTCCTACAATTAGTTGGTTATTCTATTAAAACCAAAATTTCTATTTATACATCAAAAATTTCTCTGAAGGATTTTACAAAACTGATATTTCCCCCTTGAGATTCATGAATGTAGGGCAGAGTGTCCCATATACAATAAAGCAATGCCTAAATGACATCTGAGATTAGATTAATGTTAAAATTATCTATTTCCTGACCAATGAGAATTAATGATCACTACTGCTATGATAGTGAGAGAGGCTATAGTTTGTGATTGCATAACCCCATAGAAAAATGTCTTCACATCAGTAGATAATTCCCATTCTCACTGGACCAATGCATAATTCCCTTTCTCACTGACTATAAACATAGGGAAATTTGAATTTCAGAAAAAATGATAGATATGTATAGATGAGAGACAAAATAATCAAATGGGCCAGACTCCATGTATACCATGTTTAATGTGACTGAATATTTATAGCACTTGGGTGATTGAATACATCCATCCACACTACATTCAATGTATTTCCAAGTGTTGGACTTTGCCTTGAAATATGAATTTGAAAATGAGTGCAAAATATATAATCCTATTGCTATTTCAACATATGCTATTCATACTATAACATGATCTCACCAATAAGATACTGACAAACAATAATCCTTTAACCCGGTCCAGAAATAAAATGGCATAAATCATGGTTTGCCTGACATAGAATAGGGTGTTTTTAGCAATGGAACCAGAAAAATCTAAGCCTGATTGAAGAAATCTGTATCATAAAGGCAATTATTTTCTTTTTTAAGAGTCTGCAGGGGGATTGCTTAAAATAGCATCAGCATCATAATGAAATAACTGCTCATAGTAATTTTTTAGATTAGTTTTGTCTTCTCATAGTTTGATCTAGCCAATGAACTTGACGTTCCTACCCTAAATTTGGTAAGCTGCGGTGCTTATGTGCAAAACCTGTGATTTCTGCTTTGCTTCTCTTCTTTCCAGCCTAGTAGAATGAGCTACACACAACTACTTTCTGTCTACTCCTTTAATTAATGACTTTTTGTGTACTGTATTAAATGATGACAAAATCAAGACATATTTATTTGTGCAACAATTGTTTTCTCTTCTTTTGTTTCGTATTGGGAATCCACAATATCTTGCTGTATTTTGAGCAGGAAGCATAAAGAGCAAAATGGAAACTTGAAGTTATGGCTAATCAGATGGTTTCATAAATGCTCATTTTCAATGGAAGATTGTATGGAAAGTGGTGAAATGGCTTTTGATTTTTCTTCCTTATATCATGGCAGGATGTTATCTTATTAGAGAATGCAGTCATCATCAGAGCAGCTAACCTAAATAATATGTGATCTTCTGTGCATTTCTGTGCACAAATACTTACTGAAGTGGAGCTTTGATTATGTAATGCCTTATACTTTTTACTACACATTAGATTGAATATATCCTGGACCATAAAGCTTGTCCATCTATATGGCTCACCATAGTGGAGTACTGATTCTAACAGAGGGCTGTATGTCATATTCCAAAAAGTGTTGAAGGTCACAGAAAACCATCGACCTATATTTGTGCATAGTTATCCCTTGGATAATATGGTGGTTTGAATGTGTTATGAATTCATAGCCTCACACCTTTGTGATTAAGCCTTGTACCCAGATGGTGGAGGCTTTGGTACTTTGATTCTTCATGTATCACAGGGAGCAGGGCCTTAGGATTTTATATAGTTCAGCCTTTTTTTACAGTGATTGCTAGATCTCACTCTTGCTATGACCTCCCAGCTGGTAGGACAAGATGTGATGCCTAGCCTCTGCTCTCCCTTGCTTTTCCAACTATGATGAACATTCCCCTAGAAGCTACAACCTCTGTCTTCCTCTGTTGCATCCGTTAGGGTGTTTTGCCTAGAAATGAAAATGTATCTGCCACAGAAAACTGAGTTTTTTTGTGTGATATTGAAGTTTCTCTTCTGGGAGTTGGAAGAATTTACGTTTTCACTCAAATAGATACTGAAACTTTTAAAGAATTATTATTTGATGACTGCAGACAAATAATCCTGCTAAGTGACAGAAAAGATGCTACCCTTTTTAAGCAAATGGCATTTCTTGAAATCATTTATACCTCCATATTCCAACTTTGTAGACTTCTCCCAAAAAGGTCTTAAGAGAAATAGAAAATTTACTCCAAAGTTCTAAACCACCTTGCCTGTGCTTCTGAAGGAAGTGAACTCCGACTTCCATTCTACACAATGCACTGATTCTAAAAATATTTTATTTATTCATTTTTCAAGCAGAGAGAGAGAGAGACACAGAGAGAGAGAGAGAGAGGCACACCAGGGCCACCACCTTGTGGGTCTGGCTTATGTGGGTCCTGGGGAATTGAACCCGGGGCCTTAGGCACTGGAGGCAAGTGCCTTAACCACTGAGCCATCTCTCCAGCCCAATGCACTGATTCTAGATGCAAAGGGTTTGACCAGGACAGACAAGAATCATGAGAACAGTGACCAATCTACACTCTTGGATTGTTCCAAATATGACATCTAAATCCATCCTTAATAACTGATGTGACATGCCAATGTTTTCGTTTTGGGTACATGCCTTTCCTGGCATTGCTTTATGTTGCAAGTTCATTAAGGAAAATTGTTGGTGTTTAGTATGTCAAGACTGACCATCTGCTAATTTTTTTATTCACTTGATTTCAATTCTTTGAGGATGACTGGAACCGGAAAGAAGGGCTGTGTATCTCCCTGTGTTTTGCTTATCAGAACCAGACAACACAGTTCATCCATTGGACTCCTTTTCCACCACTAAAACCTTGTGTGAACTAATTCAGAACCCTATGGGAACAGCACAATGGCAAAGATAGAGCCATGCTGAAAAATATATATGTTTTATACATACTGGTGTATATTGCACTCTTCAAACTACCCAATGCGTCTTTCTCCTGCACTTTAATTTCTTTGTAAATACACTAATGCTAACATATGCTTTATAATGTTAGTAACATTATCACTAAATAAATAGGAAGTGAAATAATGTTTTTAAAGACATTTGGTAGGTTTTCTCTCTTAGGACCCTATATCTTGTATGATTTTCTGTTTTTATCTCTTTTATTTCTAATTTTACTTAAAATTAATCTTCCACAATTAGAAAAGTAAAGATACTTTGGCTCCTTTGGAAGACATGAGATTTTGCTATGTTTCAATTGAATGTAGAAAAGTTTCAGGCAACATTTAAAGATAAAGTAAAAATTTTATGAGAGAAAAACAATGAACTCTGATATGATGCTCACTTGAATTTGTTGATTTAAAATTGTTCAATGTGAAACCATTCATTGCTTTTATATCACCTCATCTATAAATTATAGATACTTACTAAAAAGAAAAAAATCATAAAAATTCCTTTATTTTTACCAGGTATATAATCATATATGTGATTCTAATATCTAACATTAGGTTTGTAATCAATATTGTTCATAATTCATTACAAGCCAAAGTAATCTAATGTATATTTGCCCAGATATACTTGGTGGTTTTAGAAATGAACATTTTTGCTGTTCTGTCAGTCTGGATCATTCTAAACACCACAGGAATATGTGCTCAGGTAGATTGCCTTAAAATATAATTGTATTTATGGTTTCCTAGAATCTATTAAACATGTTTTTGTGTTGTTTGGCTTATAGGCATGGTAAGAGAATTCACATAAGGCAGAGTACTGGATCAAATTCCAGAGAAAAAAGAGGCTGGCAGATACTATTGGAAAAAAATAAATATTCAAAACCAAACTGCGGCTTTGGAAAATGTGGTTGGGTCATATCTAAGAGTGAGGTAAAAAAGGAAATGCCTCTGTCTTTCTCTGCTATAACTTTTTTTTTCAGTTGTTGTGTTTTTTTCCCCCCGCTGACGTAGTGCCTCAGTTTAACCCAGCCTGACCTGATCTCACTCAGTAGTCCCAGGCTGGCCTCCAACTCAAGGTGATCCTGCTACCTCTGCCTGCTGAGTGCTGGCACTAAAGGCAAGCTCCACCACACCTGACTTCTGCTATAATATTTCAACACTGGTATGTCTTGATATAATATATGTGAGAGGCAAATTTGTGAATCAGACACCATGTAACTGTGCTGTGGAACAGCTGGTGCTGATGTGGTGTGAAAAGAATTATTTAAGATCAGTGCATTAGTACACAAAATGCACCAGTGTTTACTTTATGTGCTCCTCATACAACTACAAGTGAACACCTCCATCATGCTCATGAGCTAATTCCAATGATAACAGCCTTGGGTGAGGGGTGAGGGTTATGAACCTTTCCTTCTGCACTGCACTTGAAATGCAGGAAAGGGAGCTAGCTTTGACTCACAGTGGACAACTGATTGATAAGAATCAAATCCGTGACTTTTTCTTTGAGCTATGAGAATGTCCATAGATACAGTTATTGCATATTTATAGTAACAGGTGCTTAAATCAGTGATTGAATTCCCAGAAAGATTTTACTTCTTAAATTGTTTCCATTGTACTTCTTTCTATTTTCTTCCGCTGCTGAACTCAGGTCATTTTTATTTCTGTCATCTCGCATTTTATCCCTGCTTGACTTAATATTTTTAATGTTTATCTATGATTTTATACTTTTCTCCAGTATATAATAATGTTATATATCAGAGTAGTTTAAGTGTAAAATGTTCTTCATGGCCAAAGGTGTTTGCATTGAAGTCTCATACTATATCCACAGCTGATGGAACCTTTGGGTGGTGGAGTATGCAGTTCCTTCTAGAAGCTTCAAGAGGGGAACATCCCTGCTGATGTTACAGAATGTGACACTTGGCTATCTGCTCATGCTGTTTTCCCTGGCAGGATATGATGTAACGTCCCCTTCAAAGTGTAAGCTGGAAATAAGCCTTTTTATTCAGCAAGCTGCTTTTGGTTGGATATTTTGTCCCTGCAATGAGAAGGTAACTACTACAATACTTCTCAATTTATCAATCTTTCCAATGTTTTTACACACACACACACACACACACACACACACACACACACACACACACATATATATATATATATATTCTGATAAGTCATCCATAAGTTTTAATTGAGCATGAGAATGAATGAAATAGGAAATATCATTGGAAAGTAAATGATCCACATAATTATGATATATATATATATATAATTCAAATCAATTCAAACTCATTAGAAATTTTCAAGCTTAAATGCCATTTTGATATTAGTATCTGGAGAATACATCCTCCCTTCAATTTCCTTTAGTGACAATTTTTTTTTAAATTGAAAGTTTACAAGATCTCTCAGGGCCAGTTGTAATTACTCTATTGATAGTATCTGAGGAGAATTTTTGTTTGTTCAAGGCCAATAACAATAGATATAATGATTCATCTAGGAACCCCTATGACTATGTCTGTACATATTCTGAGAGGATAATAATTGAAAATGTTTTGCTCCTGCATCAAAGATGTAAGTTCGTATTTATCAAAATAACAACAACAATTAAATAGAATTATATTCATTGCTACCTCACATCCTTGAAGGAAAGTCTGCTGATGTAGCAAGGGTTAGATGAAAT
The DNA here is from genome assembly GCA_004024765.1 of Zapus hudsonius. NCBI lineage: Eukaryota > Metazoa > Chordata > Mammalia > Rodentia > Dipodidae > Zapus > Zapus hudsonius. The sequence continues at coordinate 1,911 of PVHP010026496.1, read as the reverse complement.
CATGTGGATGTCTAAAAGGCCTACTGTTAGGGCTTGAATGTTATATGTGTGTGTGTATGTGTGTGTACATATATGTGCATCGTGCATGTGTGTGTTGTAGTTAACTTCTTTCATTGCTGTGGAGAAAGAACCCAAACAAAAGCAGCTTGTGAAGCAATGCACTTATATTGTCTTACAGACTCTATGGGAAGCTCCATCATAGCAGGGAAAATGATGGCATGAGCAGAGGGTTGGCAGCACCTCCACCCCATCACTGCAATCAGCAGCAGGAAGGTGTGACAAACACTGGCATGGGGAAGCTGGGTTGTAACCCCCATAAGCCCACCCCCAGCAACACACCTCCAACCAGGATCCAATTCTAAAACTGCCATCTGCTGGGGATTAAGTATTCAGAAAACATGTATTTGTGGGGACACATAGATCAAACCATCACAGTGTGCATGAAGGTGTATATTATGTGAAAATTAAGTCATAATTATCTAATCAAGTAATCTGAAGTGCTGTGCAATGCTAGAAAAACAATGTTAAATTAATCCATTAAGACAACTGTACAGATGTACCCCCACTAGCTCCACCTTCTCATCCAATGGTAAAATTTAGTTTGGCAAAACTTGTGTGAAGTTCAGCTATCCAAAGACACGTGTGCTCCCTGTTGACTGGTTAACAATAGGTCTTCCTAGACCTCTTCTCATAAATGGCAACAAAATTCAAATAAAAAAAAAAAACAGTATCCAGAACAAAAAAGAACACCATCTGGTAAGCGAGGAGAGTATACATCTGAGAATTATCCCTCATTGAAATCACCTTGTAGGCAACTTAAAATACTTCACTAATGAGTAAAAACAATCTTGAAGGAGAAATAAAGCCATATTCATGTTATGAAATATATAAACAATTCTCAAAAAAGTATTATGTCTAGAATTTTAAAAGGAAGATTTTGTAGCTAAGAATTAACACTCAGAAGAATTTGTACTCCTATATAGATAAAGGGGAGATATTTCCAGACATTATCACTCAAGTATATATTTTCTTCATGAAGATGTTACTGATCTATCCCCTATGTGAGGAAATATATCTTGTGGTACTAAGGATAAAACTATAGATCTCACATGTTAGCAAGCACTCTATAACTCAGCTAGACCCTAAGACCACCCATAACTTTTTAAGAAATATCTTAATTCAAAGTAATATTCTTGCAATATTAAATAGAGGGAAGAAGTTCTGAAACAGAGGAAGTTAAAGATAGTAACAGAGAGCAAGCTAATGTTCTCATTTAATAATCAGAATTCAAAATAATAGTAATATATTCTGGGACTGGTAGTTTTACATCAAATGCCACAAGACATAAGACAAAACGAACATGGAGCATATGGTAAAACACAAACAGTAAAGAATCAGGAAAATACCTAGAAGAATAATGCATTATCAATGTAAGAGTATAAATAGTTCAAAAGCAGTCATTAAAAGTCATATCTACAATGAATATTTGATTATAATATAAGATACTTATGCTCATGTTAAAAAATTAAGAGCAAAATAAATGACATTGTCATATGAGCCAAAGCTGCAAAACAGAACTATAATAGAATTAGAAGTTCCACCTCCAAAATGAAATAATTTGAGTCCTGCCTCCCTTGAGGCTGAGAGATTACTCTATTCTTCCTTTGACATTGAATTGAAACACCAGGTCTACCCAAGACTCTACTCCATGGGTTACACTGGTCCACCAACATCACATTCCCTGGAATTTCAGCTTGCACGCCTCAGATCCTACAGCCAATCTGCTTGTATAGTCATACCAGCCAGGTCCACATGACTTCTTTCTCTAATACTCTCTCTCTCTCTCTCTCTCTCTGTATATATATATATATATATATATATATATATATATATATATATATATATATATAT
>PVHP010026495.1:0-24599 GCA_004024765.1 Zapus hudsonius | reverse complement strand
ATTTGAAGACAGAGAGAGAGAGAGAGAGAGAGAGAGAGAGAGAGAGAGAGAGAGAGAGAGAGAGAGAGAAAGCACCAGGGCCACCTCCTTGTGGTTCTGGGGAATTGAACCCAGGGCCTTAGGCACTGGAGGCAAGTTCCTTAACTGCTGAGCAATCTCTCCAGCCCAGGACTTCACTCTTTCCCAGGTTGACTAGAACCCATTCGCTAGCTCAGGCTGACCTCAATCTCACAGTAGTCCTACCTCAGCATCCTGAGCAGTGCTGGAATTAATGGTGTGATCCACCATGCCCAGCTCACAGTGTGTTTCTTAGTTCACCCAATATTTGGCATGCTTGTGTTGAGTCCATATTCTAGAATCCAGGGATGGGGAGGGGAGGAATTGGGGAATTCGGGATAACAACGCATGGTTTGCCCACTAAATAATGTAACTCATTATGGACAATAAATATATATTAAAAAAAAGAAAGAACAAAAAAAAAAGAATCCTTGACACCTTGATGATATATTGCCATATCACATAAACTTAATTATTGACCTTTCTGTAGGTTTTCTGTCATTACAAAAGGGAACTCAAGTTATCTACACAAACAGCCTGAGTCTACACCCAAATTATATTGTTTCCTCCCATGGTATTTCTAGGGCCAAGTCTGATGCTTATATGGATAGTAATAAATGCTGTCCTATTTAAATGGGGGAACTGATAATAAGCTGTGCACATATACAAAGTTTCCCTCCCATACCAACAAATGGTCCTTTAGAATTCCCAGAAATAAAGCTCAGTCATATCTGTTACTTTCTCATGACTAGGACAACATATCCGAACAGAAGCAGTTTAAGGAAGGGAAGGGTTGACTTTCAGCTCATACTTGCTAGGGAAGTGACCTTATGATAATAAAGGCACAGCAGGCCTGAACAGGAAGCTTGTTTCATATCTTCTAATCAGCATGGAGGAAGTAGTGAGAACTTCTTCTCAGCAGATGCAGGGATGAGCTGTGACATCTCCAGGCCCTGCTCTTCCCCAGTGACACACTTCTAGCAAGTCTCCACCCTCCAAAAGCTTCCAGAAACTTCCTAAACAGTGCTATGCACCAGGGATCAAGTATTCAAACACAGAAGTCTATGGGCATTTTACATTCTAACCACCATGGTGGGGTAGACCTATAATCCCAGAATTTGGGAGGCTGAGGCAGGAAAATGGAGAGTTCAAAGCCAACCTGAACTATTTAAGAAGTTCAAGGACAGCCTGGATTATATAGTGAGAGCCGTTTTTAGAAAAAAAAAATAAAAAAAGGCTAAGAAATTTCTGGAAATAATGGGTTCTCGGTTGAAAATGCACACTGAGAATCATTTTTAAGTGTGAATTTTTCCTGATGAGTTTGCTTTATTTTTTCTATATTTTTCATTGCTGTGTATTGAACTTAAGATATTACAACTGTAAAAAAAATGCATACTTGCCTCCTTTCTTTTTTGAATTTTGAGAGCGGGTCTTCCTAAATTGCCTAGACTGTGCTTGAACTTTCTCTGTAGGTTAGGCAGGCCTGGAAGGTGCAATCCTCCTGTCTTGGCCTTGCCTCTCACTAGGTGTATAGGCCTATATCACCAGACCTGATTTTTCTCATTGTTTATAGTTATTAAACTAAATTTCAATGTTACAAAAGTAATTTCTTAAGAATATATTTATATAGTCTTTTAAATTTTGAATAGATTCAACTAATTAAAAAAATCTCTTGGAAGGGGTGGTATTGGTGGTTTAGTGGGTAAAGTGATTGTCTTGCAAGCAAGAGGCCCTGGATTCGAATCCCCAGAACCCACATTAAAGAAGGGTGGGATGGCACGTGCCTCTAATCCCAGCAATGGGAGGCAAACAGGAGGCTCCCTGGAATCCAAGCCAGTAAGCTCTGGGTTCAGAGAAGGCACTGCCTCAAAAAAAGGTGTAGAGCAATTGACATAAACATTTGGCATCAATCTCTAACCTCTGCATGCACACACACCCACACATCTACACACACACATACACCTACATGCATATAAACATATGTGTACATACACACTCATATCACACACACACACATAAAATGCCATTTTAAAACCATGGTGTCAACAGGGTTCATTTGAAATGACACTAACAATATTTTTAATCTCATAAACTTAAAGCTCATTTACATTCTAATTATTTCTTTTTTTTCTTAAATATATATTTATTGTCCATAATGAGTTACATTATTCAGTGGGCAAACAATGAGTTGTTATCCCCAATTCCCCAATGTCCCCCTCCCCATCCCCAATCAGCTGGATATCCTCCTCCGTGGGCCCCGTCTGGATCAGCCCTTGTGGCAGGGGACCCTGGATTAGCCTAGTACTCAGCCCGGACCTCCTGGCCCAAGTGTGTTGATACTGAAGGGTGCCATGCTTCTGGATAGTCTCCCCCACCACGGCTCTTACAATCTTTCCGCCCCCTCTTCCGCATAGTTCCCTGAGTTGTGGTGGATGAGTATTAAGGCTGCTTTAAGGTTGTGAGTTTTGGGGTCTTTGTGTCGAAGATCGTTGGTTTCTGTCTCACTGGATTATCCTGTGTAGATTGAATGTCTGTGGCTGTGGGTCCCTCGTTCCTCCCATCTTTCTCTGCGGGATTCCATATGGATCCTTCATGTTATGACTGTGGTGTCTCCTCTCTTGCCAGAATCTCAGGTATTGGCCTATGGTCGGTTGGTAGGGTTAGATGGGCCCCATTTCTCTCACTGCATCCTGAAAAATACAAGCATAATCTCCATCGGAGAGTGTGATCAGTGTAGGTTAACAAATATACACATTTCTGGATTACCTAGATTCTATTTTTAGTAGCCTCCCCGTCAATCGCTCCCACAGTGCATCTTGTCTCAGGAGCCCAAGAGTACGGGATCTGGTAATTATCGCCCTGAATCCCAAGTTCCAGACAAGGGATCCCCCTCACTAAGTGGAAAATTGGCCGAATTTGAAAGCTGTTGATTGTCTCCCCCAGGCCCAGGCTCCTCCTTTGCACAAGTGCTCCTTTCTTGGTTTGCTGTTCTCTCCCAGTAGGGGGTGTGGTCAGCCTACTCATGATCAAATTGTTTCTAATGTAAGATAGAGTGGAATGATTATTCCTGATTTAATGATACTGAAATATATATTTTCAAATATTTGCCCCCTTAGTGAATCACTCATCTAGAGGAAATTTGAATCAGGATTCAATCTATTTTTTCTAAGAAATCAGAAAATTTCCATTTTTTTCTGTTTCTTAAAAATTATTTTATCTTTATAATTTTAGGCACACTCATGCAACACTTAACTTTTGTATAGTGAACATTACATGGAAATGTATATATGAATGAATTGCCTCACCATCTCTCAAGCTCATTTTTCGGGTCATTGGATATAGCCAATTAATATGCCAGTGCTAACCAAGTTTTTTGGGAAGTCAAGAGAAATCAAACATGGGCATTAATGGATGTATGTCTATGTATTTTCTGATTCAAAATGTTGTAACTTCTCTAAATTAATTAAAGTGACACAGAAAACTGGTAAGGCATCCTGCCTAGTCATTTCCACATTGAAGGATTGCAGCCTCAGATAACTTGTGCTTGTATGTTACCCTACCTTTGTATATGACTACTACATAATAAAAATGTATGAAACCAAGATAAACCACCTTGGCCTTATTACTCAGAGAATTCCATTTGCTTCTGCAATGGCTCGTGACAACTTACTGATTTTATAGTTATACCCATAGAGAAAGCAACCTTAGCAAGAAAGCAGAAGATTCTAGAGACAAAAAAAAAAACAAAAAAATCTTTTGTGCTTTGTCTTATTTATTTTTCAGAGATTAAAAAAAAAAAACACTTGCCATACATGAACCAAAAAAGTTTGATGAACCAAAATCATTTAAGTTAAAGAACCTTAAAGAACCCAACTTTATTTGAAAATGCCCAGGCCCTAGGGTACATTTTCCCACTCCATTCCTTACTGGTACAAGGTCAAAGCTCCTACTGAATACCCATTCCTGAAATCAGGATGCTTCATTTGTAATAGAAGTAAAATCACCAAGGACCATCCATACCCCTCTGACCTCCTTGGGGCTGAGCTCCACGCTCAGTTAGGCAGCTAAGCAGAGCAGAGTGAAGGCCCATCTAACCCTGGATACATACATTTCCAGTGATTATGGCCTGGATTCCCCCTAACTGGAGGCTTCAAGGGATGTGGATGGAGAAGGATCCTTTCAGTCACCTGGCTTTATAAACACTAAAATCTCCACCAGAAGAACAGTTCAATTAGACCCTTTGCTAATGACCCCATTCTGCCTCCCTCCCTCATGGACATTTCATCTGCATAACAACCTTTCTACCTTTAACAGAAATAAAGATGTAGGGAAATTATTGGCATGAGGAATATTTTTCTTTAAAAATATGTATCTTTGGCCTGCAAATAGTCTGAGGAGAGAGGCAGCTTTATAGCTTTATAATTTTTTTTAACATAATGGGTTTAGAAAAGCCTTGCCCTAGAGCTGGACTAGAAGCTAGGAAATTAAGAATGAACATCTTTTTACTTCGGAATTTCCAGCAGCTCAGTGATAATAGGCATCCATCCCTCTGGGGCATTCTAGCAGCAAATGTACAGAGAGAAACATGCAACTCTGCATTCCCTGCAAGCCAAAATTTTTAGAGCTTTCTTTCCAACATTCCATAGACCTTTAGACTATAGCATAATACACCTCACTCATCCTCTTCAAAATACCCTTCAGTCTTTTCTCTAGTTAGAAGAATCTTCAAAGGCCTTTTTTTTCATCTTCCAGTGTCTTTGGGTAAATCGTGGCTTTTCCATTATATACGATTATCATGTTTGATGGAGTATAATGGTCTATCAGCTTCTTACAAAAAAAGCCCACATTTTCTCGAATTTTGCATTTGGATAATCTTATTTCATTTCTGACGTAAGTTACTGTAACCTTAAGATGACTTCGGCACACATTTTTCCTGTTGGCACCTCTCCCAGCACAAGTATTCCCACTGAAAGGCATTCCCTGTGAGGAGATGGAACCTTGACTCCTCATCACCAGACATCGATGAATCTCCCTCTAGTGATTTTATTCATGTCTTTTGATACCCACTGCTAAATTCTTTTCCCCAGACTAGGCTTGCCTGACCCCATGAAAACAACTCCACACCCATTTCCCTAGCAGAGCTCAGGCACACCTTCACTGCTAAAATAAACCTTCCAGATTGAATGTTCCCCAAATCCTTGCAGTAGCTGTCAAACTTCTTAATTGAGAAGATCCATAGAAGTGAAATGACCCTTTTCTGCCTTCTGTCTGCAACCCACTGACCTCTCCGGACCCCATGCCATGTGCATGCTTCTTTGTCTGACCTACTTGTCCCAGGGTGGTAGAGATCTCAAAGGAGCATCATTAAAAAACAGGAGAAAACTGACTCAGGAATTACTGACTCTGTGAAAGCATGTTGAACGTGAATTTCTGACCCTTTTTTTTGTTCCTCTGAAATTCAAGGCTTTGTCCTGAAAATGAGTCTCATCCCATCTCTCTCCTTCCAGATCTCCTTAGAGAGGCCATGCATTCAACTAAGATCCCAAACCAGGGGCTGGAGGGATGGCTCAGTGGGAAAGGTATTTGCCTTGCAAGCATAAGGACCTGAGTTCGGATCCTCAGTGCCCATGTTAAAAACACCTGGAGAAGTAGTACAAATCTGCAATCCCAGCATGGGCAGGCTGAGATGAGAGTCCCTGGGGCTTGCTGACTAGGTTTGGTGGGAGACCTGTCTCACGAAACATGGCGGACACCCAACAGCAACCTCTGGACTCCACTCATGCATGTGAGGCTTCACGAACACAAACATGCATCCACTCCTGCGTGAATACACACACACACACACACACACACATGAACACCATATACATGCAGAATCCTAACAAACAAAAGCTTTCAAACCAATTTCCTCAGCATACAGTAGATATCGATGTGAAAAAAAAAATCTATCATAAAGCCAGAAATTATTCCAAAAGAGGGAGGTAGATGTTAATGATTGTTGGAATTGGAAAAATTAACATTTGAATCTGTTTTGCTATTTATTTACTCTCTGCTATTGGGCAAATGACTTCAACTTTGAGGTTTGAGTCTTAACTTTTAATGTAAAGATAAAAGTAAAGCTCCTTTCGTTGGCTGATGTCTTTCCTGTTACACACATTTAACATATAACCTTCCATATAAAAAGAACAAGTAAACATCTAGCTATGGGATTTTCAGCCATTAGACCAACAACTGTGGATCTAAGGTCATATAACACTTGACAATATAAAACATTACAAACAAGAATGTTTCCAACGGAATCTTTTCAGAATCTATATTTATAATCAGAATATCAGGAGAAAATCTTGTACAGTTGAAAGGGATTCAGAAAAAATACTTCAGTTTTTGAGCCTCCACGGATGATTAGTACCACAGAATCCTACATAAGAACCCGGGTTGCTTGTCTCTTTGAAGTATTCTTAGGCTCTACAGAACTGGAGGTGATCAACTTTTCCCTGAATGTTATTTAATAATTTTCCTTTCCTGAAAAATAGAATGCATGCTTTAGAAAGAGAGTGTAATTCTGTTTGCTTAGGCTGGGAAGCCCACTGAGTCGCTCTGAGAAGCCAACCAGCAGCTCAAGTTGAAAGGTAACAAGCCATCAACTTTTCCAGCTTCCACAAATATCCGTGGTACAGCGCACCTCCTCCACTCTGCACAGACCTTTGTCTCATAATAGACTTGTTTCCTCTCATTGAACTTTTTCTTTGTTGTTATTACTGAGCACTGTAATTAAACATTCTTCCTGAATCTGCTTGGCAGCTGCTACTGTTCTAAGAAACCATTCATAACCCTGTGTATTATTACCCTAATCCCTTCTTATAAAGAAAACGACTTAATGCCAAAAATCAGACTTAAATACTGAGAAAAGCTTTACATTTGGCTTTATCAGAATGAGTATTAACTGAGTGGGGGGAGTCTAATTCTTTGAGGCACCAGGACCTCGGTTAGGTTAAAATAAGCATGCAATTTTGAGTTCTACTTGAGTTATATTCAGCCTATGTGTTAACTCCAACATAACTTGGGACGCATTCACCACGCTGAATATTCATACAGCGTGCATGATACAGACACTGAACCCAATTTAGTAAATGAACACTTGTAATTTCACCAAAGCCCCGCTGAGAGATTATTATGCAGATTTATGAAGGAATATCATTGAAGCAATTCTTGGCGATGTCTTCAGTCACCAAGGACTCAGAAGTGTGTAAACCTCCCATAATTTTCCATGCATTTAACACTATCAGTTTCATCTTCTGAACTTTTCTGACATTACCTCTCACTCCGTTTCTTTTCTAATTTTTCCCTTCGATATTCTTGCCCTTGAGCAAAGAGCCAGCATCATAACACCTACGAGCACTGCCAAGTTCCTCCTGACAATATCCTGGCTGCCATAATGCCAGCAATCTGTTCCAATCCTGCAAAATCACTGCAAAATCTCATTAAAGGCAAAAGGATGCCTGGTCACAAGCATAAAGGTGCACAGCTGAGTGGGCTCATGGAGGCTGTGCTCTGGGCAGGACCTCCCGGTGGCTTCAGAGGAGTCACCCATTACTGAAGATTTGGCCCAGGGAGCTGCAGCTGTGTAAACTGGCAAGAGAGAGACCTGACCTGTTTTCTCAAGGGACTTTCAGCAGGCTGTGGAGACCATGGGTAGAACCTGCGCGTTTTCCCAAAGGCTGAGGCAGAGAACCTCAGCAGCCCCTGTTAGAATGAAGCCTCCACCTCTCTAGACCAGGAACAAGCCTGCAACTCTTTCACGGCTACCATCCCTGGACCAGTCTCTTAGACTCTGTCTGTACCATTACCAAGATCATCATTTTATCATTATTCTTCAGAGTTTAGATGTGAAAAATACATCCTATAGGTGACAAATCCCAACTCACAGCTCACTAGAAGAAGACATAAAAATGTGAAGTTCTAGGAATACCACATCATAAAATTACAAATGCTTAGATAATATAATAAATTGATTATATTCAGACCCATTGCCACATCTCATGTGTTGCAAGTTTCAGATACTTGGGGTCAAATGTGTTCATTACAGTTTACAATATCTCTCTACTTTTATTTTTGGTGACTATTGGAATTACCTCTATTTCTAAAGAATTAAAATTCAAAAGATATTAATACAGTAATATATACCATGGTGTGGGATTACAGGTAAGAAATATTCACCTAGAGGACACACACAAACTTTTTAAAAAGGTAGTGGACTTTGGGCTGGGGAGATAGCTTACAGATTAAAGGTGCTTGCTCGAAGAACCTGCTGTCTCTTGTTGGATTCCCCAGTATCCATGTAAAGCCAAATACACAAAGTGGCACATGTATCTGGAGTTCGTTTGCAGTGGTAAGAGTTCCTGGCATGTTCATAATCTCTCTCTTGAAAACAAATAACAATATTTTAAAAGTAAAAATAATGTGAGTTTTGGAGAGATTTTTTGTTTATTTTTAAAATATTTTATTTATTAATTTTCAAGCAGAGAGAGAGAGAGAGAGAGAGAGAGAGAGAGAGAGAGAGAGAGAAAGAGAATATGCACCAGGGTCACCACCTTGTGGATCTGGCTTATGTGGGTCCTGGGGAATTGAACCCGGGCCTTAGGCACTGGAGGCAAGTGCCTTAACCACTGAGCCATCTCTCTAGCCCTTTATTTGTTTATTGACTTGAGTGAGAAAGAGGCAGACACAGAGAGTGAGTATGTGCATGCCAAACCTCCTGCCACTGCAAACAAATTCCAAATGCATTCATGCACCACTTTCTGCACTAAGCTTCACGTGAATACTGGAGACTCCAACCCTGGCCTTCAGGATTTACAAGCAAGCATCTTTAACCACTGAGTCTCCCCAGACCTGGAGGTTTTTTTCCCCCTATTTGGTTTAGTTTATTAGCTTTTCCAAGTCCAACTAGTACTAATCACTTTAAGTAGATGTAAAAAAAAAATACTAATACGTCATTTCAGGAAAAGTCCTCAGCACCAGACAGTGGGTTTTGTAAGTGGTAGTACACTTTAGTTATTCTATTTTATTGTCGTGACAAACACATTCCACTATAATTTTTGTGAAAGTCGATTGAGGGCACATCACACTGTCACACTAGCTAAAACCTTCGGGATAAGGGTTGAAACAAGATTGAGCAGAATGTGTTTGGTTCTAGGTTTGGATGTGTGTAGCTATACAACTTTGGATAAGCTACAGCCTCTGGCTTCTTGAAGCCTTAATTTCTTCATTGGTAAAATACAAATAATATCCATGTTTGCATAAAGATGAGGTGAGGGGATACATGTGGGAAAAGATAGATACAGAGGGAGACTATGTTGACTCAAAATACACAATGGAGTTCAAGTCTGAGGACCTTATTCAGAGAACTGCAGACAGCAACTGGGGACAAAGCCCTTCACAGCCTCTTTTGGTGGAGCCCAGGCAGCCTGTGACCTGTCAGCTACAGTCACTAGACCTTAGCTGATCAGCATGAGGCCCACAAGCCAGCATCTCCTGTGTCCCCTGGGAAATGGCTAGAAATAGAAAACCTCAGGCCCCATCTCAGAACTATGGAGTTAGCAAGTTCCTGGGTGACTAGTGTGCTCATTAAAGTTTGATGAACAGTTGCTCAGATGATCTATATAAACTCTGGCTCATGTAAGCAAAAGAAAGGGAAGGATAAAGCCAGCAAAATTGTGAGTAGTATATCAGCTTACTGGGGGTGGAAGGATGACTAGAGGGTTTCCTGCCTCAAAAAGCAAGGGTTAATAAGGGAAGATGGCATTTTGACTAGCTAACCTTGATATCAGTCTGCGGGGATCTAAGACAAGGAAGCGAAAACTGGACAGAGGTAGTGGACAGAGAGGAAGCCACAGACAGGGCAAGCTGCATTCCCGTCAGGCTCTGGGGCTGTTTCTGTCTGCTGGAAATGCTAGGCTTGGGCTGTCTCCTTGCCAGGGTTACCCCTAGACTGCTGTCCTTTGAGCCAAGAGGGGACATGGGAAGTGAGAGCTCTGGACATTGCTCTCTTGTCCACATCATGGAATTCTGTGATGGAGAAGTCTCTACAGGGTTCCCAGAGGAACATTCTTGAACTCAGGTATTAGCTTTAAACTCTGCAGAAAATAATGAGGAAAATAATGAGGAAAGGGTGAGATTTTCTTTAGATGTCATTCATGAAGCTGTGCAGGAAAGGATAGACACAAAGTATTCTTTCCAAAGGCAAAGAATGCAGAGAAACTGTTGGTTTTATGTTAAGACCCAACGAACAAAGACTGCTTGATAAATTCATTGTCTAATGAAGTGCATGGAAGATAGCAAAAGTCCAATAAATTGTGGCTGTTATCAAGAAAATAAATGTTCAGAACCTACAGAAATGTAATTTTAGCAATAGTGTATTGGTCAATAGATTACAGTACATCAATATAATAAAATATTACACCAATAAATATTGCTATGACAATAGAGTTAACAAGATGGAGATTGTGAAGAGATACAAAAGGGCAGACACATTCTTACTAAATAAATGGCTTAATATTTATGTTGATATGTATGTTGATGTGTCAACACGTATTTGGGGGATAAACAGTATAGTGTAATACAGCAGGTTGCCAGACTGTTTTTGTGAATGTTGTCTTTTTGTTTTGTTTTGTTCTGTTATCTTACTTAATCGCACTGTATCTTGTAAATGTTCTTCCATTTCTGTATCTTGTAATTAAACATGTTCTATAAGTTAGTCCCCAAACCTCCTATTATCATTTTCCACCATTAATCTCTCTTGGAAAACTCTTATTTTGATACATCACTACACATAATTCTAATGACAAAGAACCCATGTCCTGTTGGCAGAGAGCAAGAAAAAATAGCAGATCAGTCTTACATCCTATTGAGTCAAAATTAATCTTTGATTTTCCCCTTTGTTCTAAAATCATTACTTTTGTAATAATATCTATAACTTATTAGATGTTTGCTATCTACCATGCACTTTTTTTTTTAGTTTTTATATTTGTGTGTGTGTGTGTGTGTGTGTGTGTGTGTGTGTGTGTGTGTACCCACACCTTCCCATGTACTTAACATGGGTCCTGGGGACTTGATATTAGATGAGCAGGTTTGCAGAGCAAGTGTCTTTAACCACTAGCCTACCTCCCAAGCCTGATCTACCATCAACTTTATAAAGCAGTAAGTTAATGAATTAGTTCATTTGATTGGACACTATCTCTCACCATATCATGATTGCATTTTCTCATCCTTAAACATTAAAGGCATTTCATATTTGCAAAACAACCTGATTTGCTTGATATATTCTAGAAACAGCTAACTAGGGTAATAGTACCCCAATTTTCTATTTCATCAGGAAAGCCTCCTCTTCATGGCAGGACGTCATCTGTATATGATCTGCAATTGCTGTGCGCCGAGGCTTAATGGGGGCCTGGACCCTAGCTAGGAGCCTAGGAGCATGCTCACACTCAGAGGACACAACCTGAGGGAGTTGTGATCACTTGCCCTGACTTTTGATGCTTTGCTATTGTTGTGGTTTGGATGTCCCTCAAGGACTGCTTGGTCCTCTGTGTGATGGTGTTGGAGGTGGCAGAATCTCTTCAAGTTGGCTTTGGTGCAAGATAATTAGGTCACTAGGGATGCTGCCATCAGAATGGGTTAGCAGAGTTCTCATGGGACTCCAGTTATTCCCCATGAGAGTGAGTTACTGTAAAAGAGCCGGGATGATTGCACCACAGTCTCTGGCTTTCTGCCTCATCATATAACCTCTACCCAGAAGCACCCCCACACACCCACCCACTCACTTCCACCAGACACTCTCCATCTGGATGTGACACACCCAAGTGAGTCCTGGCCAGAGGCAATCTAAGGGTCTTCCTGATATTTTGGAATTTTGGACTTTCAGCCTCCCACACTGTATGCCAAATAACCCTATTTAATTTGTAAATTACCTATCTCAGGTATTTTCCTATAACAATAAAAAACAGACTAAGTCATGCTTGCTCATTTCAGAGATTTCTGTACCTCAGTCCCTAATGAATAGGTATGCAGTTAGAGCTGAGACCCTATATTTTTCTCATTTATTTGCTCTACCACAGCTAACCCACTGCCATAGGCACTCTAATATTTAATTACTTGAGAACATTAAAGCCCCCCTCCATAAATAAAGAGAAGGGGCAACATGCACATTTTGAAAGTCAAGAATCAAAATGATCTATAATTATCCAGTAAAGATACAGAGATACTTTTATTCATATGTGAAGCTTTGTTTCTATCTATGATACCATAGTTTGGATCTATGCCAATGCCTTTTATTTAAGAACCAAGTCCATCAAGTTCCATGTGACTGCTATCTTTTCTCCAAAAAGAGGACGTATAGGCTGAAGAACTCAGAACATAAACTCAGAGAATGGGTCTCCATCAGTTATAAATGTGCATCCTTTTGAACCGTAGATGCTGAGCTGTGAATTACCGTGAAAGGGAAGAAGTGAACTTGGCTCTGTAGCCATAGTTATAATAACCTTTCAATGACAGCCTTCGAATCAACCTGTGGCATTGACCTCCCTTCTGACATGCCATCATTAATAGTAAGAATATGTAGCAGGATTAGAAGGAATAAGACTACCCACAAAAATCTCCGCAGGACACCATTTGCATTTCCAAGTCAGTGGGCACAATGGAAATACAAGCTTTGTTTTCAACTACTAGACTTACACTACTGTCTCCATCTCTATTGATAGCAAACCATAAGTTTCACCATTTTATTCTGTGCTGTCACTGCTTCAAAGGAGCATTCTTTGATGAAACAAATGAGAAAAGAGAGGGTGGATATGCAAGGGTTTGTATAACTCCTTCCAGACTTGAATTTCAGTGTGTTGTTATGTGTGGGCCTCTGTGTACGGCCTGGCGGTGAGAAGAGAGGCAAGGACAATACTCTGGAAAATGTTCCTAAATCCTCTCCTTGATACTTTCCTCCAATCATTGAGAGGAACCGGGAAGCATTCCACTGGCAAATGACTACCAACTTGTTTCTACTGCACTTGCTCCTTTGACCTCTCCAGGGCCAGTTGCAGAGGCCTTGGTAGTGACTCTGACTTTCGAGCTCATTTTCAAGAGACCTCCTAATGCTTCCACACTTGGCTGAATGCCTCCCTGGTTCATGCCCTGGTGTCACTTCATCCCACAAAGAGCCCCTCAAACATGGCACATCAGAGACGAATGGAGTGAGCACATAGGAAGGGGGGGTTTATAAATCTGGGGATACTATATGTCCTAATGGAAGATTGGAGCTGTGCAATGGACTCACATTTCAGAAAAGGAATAGTAAAAAGAGACACTTTAAAGGCATGTAAAATCAAGCTCCATTCATTATAAATAAACACTGACTCACTTAGAGTAAGGTGGTCTGATTGGGAAGCATGCAAACAGTCGAGAGAAGACTGGAAGGGAACACACCATCCTCTGGAACCACAGTACTGTTTCTTGGTGGCATGAAAAGGGTGGTAGATGAGTGACTTAGAGAAAATATTTACAGCCTTGCAGCAAAGAGCCAATATCTCTTGCTTAACAAACTCTTTTAAAGATTAAGGGGGAGTAATACAGACACTAATGGGAAAATGGGAAAAAGATATGAAGCATTTACAGAAATGGCATTCATAAAAATAACACTTAAGTATACGAGGACATATTCAATTACACTCCTAATAAGAGAAATACGAAATACACATTAAAAGTCCTCCAACATACCATTGGTGCGGCTTTCAAAAGGATTATAGCATAGTCTCTTGGCAAAGCTGTAGAGAAGCCAAACTATGATCCACTGCTGAAGCAAATGCAAATTTATTCAACCATTATGTAAGGGAATTCATCACACCTACGTGTATGATTTCCTTCTGACTGAGCAATCACACTTGTAGACACCACCCTGAAGGTACACCTTTCCCACTATGAAAGCATATACTAGCATGGTTATATGTTATAGCGTTATTTTTAATAGCATATTATTTTAAACTGCTAAAAGTTTGGTAAAAGAATTCTGTAAACAAATTGCTCCACAATGCATGGATCTATAAAACCAAGAAAAAGAAAAAAAACTGCATGAATGGATAATGAGTGATTCCTATGCCAGATTATTTATAAAAAGGAGTGACTACAAAATAATATGCATAATATACTGTTTGGTATAAAACAGTATATAAGAAAATATCTCTGTATTATCCATTTGGTTCCAAAAGAAATATAGTAAAGATAAACAACAGACTTGTTGTAAATAAGTGGGAAAAATTGGTGGAGGAATGGGGTAGAAGCAAAAAAAAAATGGCATAGTGATTTGTCTGCATTTGCCTTTCTTGACGATTGGATCAAGATAAAAATCTAACACGAAAAAAAACAGACAAAAATGATCTGAAATATATTAAAAATCAATAACAAATGAGATGAGGAGGAAAAAAACAAAAACCAATGCAAAATACTTCTGGATATAATATTATTTAGACTATTCATCCTCCTGTTTAAGAGATAAAGACCTGGCTGGATTTGGTGGTTTCTTTTCCACAAAGTTATGAGCAAGAAATTTTGATACTACTTTTGTGTACTGTGGGAGGGAAAAAATAAATAAATAATTGTGAATAACAGCAGTTTTTTCTTCCTATTAGAGAAGAAAGTTTTAAAGACTGAGAAGGAGAAGTTACGGTGAATGTCATACTTAATGGGAATTGGGGGATCAATAGAATTTGTGGTTTGTATATATATATATATATATATATATATATATATATATATATATATATATTTATTTATAATATCATATCCGTGTATTTCTTTGTTCCACTCACTGACAGAACCTAGTTACTAACACCACAGTAGCAAAGAACTCACTACTCAGATCTTGATGTCTATATCCCATGTACAGCAAAAATAATCCATGGGTCCTTGGGAAATGTGTGATTCTTAGGACGGAGCTGGGGAAAGTAACTTGTAGAAAACAGAGGGAAGCAAGGACTCAAAGAGTAATGAGGGTCTGTCAACACCAGCTTGTACACCACCCAACACTGAGCAAAGGTCAGTTGAGATTACTTACTCATTGAGATTAGTACTAATATCAACAGCTATTAACCCATTGAATAAATGAGGAATCGGAGCCCATTCGGACAAAAATAATTTTCAAAGAAGACTAAACTGGTCCAGGCAGCAGCAAGCTAAGAAATAAATTTAAATGAAATAGTATGCTTGGAAAATCACTAAATAACTAGTATATAATAGTAAATTTATGCAAGTACCACTTATGATACTGGAGTCGCAGGGGCAATCTCAAACTATCTCCCTACCAAAAAAAAAAAAAAAAAAAAGCTTAAAAAAAAAACTCCAAGAGAAAAATAGCAACTTGACCATGAAAATGACATAATATCAACTGTTTTTCCTTGAAAAGAAAAATGATATTTGAATGAATCATGTAACTATCAATGTGAAGAAACCTCACAGTAGCCCAAGCTGAGAGGCAGTCCATAGAATCACTGACCCATGATAGCCTAGCCTAGAGTATTCAGATCAAAGAAAGACCAGGGGCTGGAGAGAGGGTGGTGAAGGCACTTGCCTTCAAAGCCTCTGGACCCAGGTTTGATTCCCATATAAAGCCTCATGCACAAGGTGGTGAATGTGTCTGGCGTTCCCTTGAAGTGGCTAGAGGCCCTGGAGTGCCCATTCTCTTTCTCTATCTGCCTCTTTCTCTATTAAGTGCATAAATAAAATGAAAAGAAAGACCAAATCACTGTTCCACAATAAAGACAATTGAAGAGGTATGACTCTCAAATGTGAAGTGTGATGTGGTAGTTTCTTCTCTATAGCTGACAACATGGAACAATCAAGAAAATCTAATAAGGTCTAATAAATCTAATAAGATCAAGTCATTCTATCATGTCAATATAAGTTTATTTTTAATTTTTTTATTTCTAATTTTATAGCATATATTCATTGAACATAATGTTGGATTTCATAGACATTTTCACTCAAAGTATATCATATCCTTTGACCATATTCCTCCCATAATTCTCTCTTCTGTCCCTCCAGCGAGTCCCTTCTTTATTCAAGGTGTTCTACTTTCATCCTAAAGATATTTCCTAGGATCTACATATAAAAACATGCAATGTTTGTCTTTCTCGATCTTATACATCCTTTTGTCTTTTACATTTGTTCTATGGATATATATATATACATATATATATACATATATATATGTATATATATATATATAGTTTTAGGGAACGGTGCAAGATTTGCATATTGCCTGTAGAAGTTACCGGCTCATTGCTGGGATAATTAGTTCTTTTAGTATTTAGAGATAAAAAGACATATCAGGAATTTATTTTCAGAACAATGTTCCTGTGTATGTGTGTGTGTTCATATGTGTCTCTATTTTTACAGAGAAAAAGAGACATAAGGGGAGAAATAAAGTGTTAAAACCTGGGTGAAGTATGCATTGAAGTTGTGTGTATCATTTCTGTGACTTCTCTGTATTTAAAATTATATAAAAAAGCTCAAAGAAAAGAATAGAAGACAATGTGAATATGTTGCCTCTCTTCTTGAAAATTTCTAGTAACTTTCACTGGAAGCTTATGGAAAGACAGAGAAGCTCAAGGCTCCTATTTCATCCCTCTCACCCAAGACCACCACAGCAAGAGATGGAGTGTGGTGTAACAAAAATATGTGTCAGAGGTGAGGTGTCTCTTCTAGTTCCCTCTCTGCTGCAGAGGAGGGGAGAGAAGGCCAGCAAGGACCTCTGCCTTCCAGATTCTACCCATCCTGGCTGCTTTCCCATGTCAAATCCCTCCCTTCTTTAGAGAGAAAATTAGCCTCATTTTGTGCTCAGCTATTTCCATTTTAAATGTTCCCTAGTTAAAACTCTACAGGTTTCACAGTGATGTACTCACTTAGCACATTCTCTATATCAGTGAGGCAGCTGTGAAGAAGGAATTATTCTGACAGATTACTTCAGAAGTCCCACATTCAGGCCTTTGTGTCCCGGTGCTCCATGAAAGAGCTCCTTTTGGAGAAATCACTTGACCTTTTAAAACTCAACTTTCAAAGCCACATGTGCTTCAAAGATAAAATGTACAAGTGCACATAAAGCATTTCATAAGCTGTAACACACTGTATGTTTTTTAGTTTGCGAGCAGAGGTGTTCCTGGGTATCGATAGGAGATCAGATTTGGGAATCTGTGGATATCAAAATCCAACACCTGCTGATGCTCACATCCCTTATAAAGTGGTGCAAGATTTGCATATTACCTGTAGCAGTCACCTTTTCATTGCTGGGACAAAACACCCTGCCAGAAACTGCTAATGGAAGAAAAAAGTTTCATCATGGCAAAGAAAGCATGGCATGAGTAGACAGAGGCTCACATCTTCTTATCAGCAGCAGGGAAGAGGTAGCAAGAGTGAGCACCCAGGACTGCAAGTGGGGCTCAATTATAAAAGCCCAAGACCCACCCCAGGAACATACTTCCTCTGGCAAAGCTCTGCCTCCCAAAGACTCCACCAGCTGGGGATTAAGGAGGGGACTTTATCACAAACACATGAAGCTATAGGGGACATTTATCATTCGAATCATCACATTGTCCTATATTTTAAATCATATCTATAATACTTATTATAAAGTATGATATAAATTCCATGTAAATAGCTGCTATACTGTAATTTAGGGAACAGTGATAAGAAAAACAATAACATTTAGTGCAGGTACAATTTTTGTACCAACGTAAAATCTTTTACATCCTTGGCTGAATTCATGGATGGAGAACTCATGCTCAGAGAGAGCTGAACGAAAGATAGCAAACTCATTATCTGACTTGTCTTCACTTACTCACTTGTAATATATCGTAAGGGGAATGATACTATAAGTCAAGTCTACAGTGGGACTTCAGGGATCCTTTTATGCCAAGAGAAACAAAAAGCAAATCACACATTTTATAACTTCCACACAGTATTCTCAGGAGTGGCTTCATCTCCTCTTCATCCCTAAGAGAAAGGCAAGTCTGAACATGAGAATACTGGTCAGAAAATGTCACCCCCTGAGCCGTCACTGCCTGTGTTGGTTATTAGGCACTTAATATTCACAATAAGGGTCTCATCCATCAGTGACCAATGCTGACTTTGGGAAAGACGTCAACCAAGAGTCCCGTGAGAACCAATGGTCGTACCATAGACATGGACACCATCCTCTGGCTCTGCCTCCAAAGTCCACTCCTATGACTTCTTACTTGTGCTCTCTACTTTTCAGATCAAGACTGCTGTTTCCAGACAAATAAATAATATGAAGAGAGAAAATCTGTGAGCTGGAATCGGCAGAGCTCTGAGGCCTCAAAGAGCCCCAAGCCACATTATGTGAGTGCCTTTTATTATCATAAAGGTGTGGGAAGAGTAAGATGGTGCCTCATCTTCCAGGCAACTATGTCTCTGTTTCTCTGTCAGCCAGCAAGCCAGTCCACCAGCAGAATCAAGATCTTAACCATGGAGATCTCAGGCCTATGCAAAGTCACCTGAGGTGATGTCCAATGGTGGTTCAGCTCTTTACTGGGCTGAACTTTGCAACACCTTTGGCACGGGTATATGCATCTGACATCATTCTTTCTACCTAGAGTCTGAGTCATAGCTGACCATTCAGGCATACACATTGTCTCATCCTACACAGGCTTCCTAAGGCCTGGAAGGCAACTCAGCAAATGTTGGTTCCAGCAGACTTTTTAAATGAACTGTCACCTTTGCTACACAGCTCAGGAAGGGAACCTCTCCTTGCTTGACTGGAGATACATGGGATTTCCAAAGTTTGGCACTGTAACTATTACAAAATAAGGCCATGTTTCTATTGCTTTGACTGTATGTGTTCTATTTAAATACCCTCCTCCACTCCCACTGACCCCCCCCCCCAGTGGAATGCTACTGAAGAGACCATCTGCCACAAATGCCCATACCCAGAGATCAAAATATTTCTTTTGCTTCTTTCCCAGCTTGGTGTCACTGGCGAAATATGCAAGGCTTGCAAATTGCCCTTTCAGTATCAAAGCCTCTTTAGAAGCCAGGTGACATGACCATCCTACTTGGCACTACCGGCCATGCAGACGACATCATGTTTTATGGTGAATTTCTCATCAGACCAAAACTAAGTCCAAATATGAAAGGAACTGAGGAGAGGCGCAGCTGTGGTCTAGCACTTCGCCACATGATCTCAGAAAGATGAAAACTAAATAAATGACAAATAGCAGCCTTGGCAAGCCCACAAAGTCTGGGAGGAACTTGGATGTCAGGGGAGAGCCATCAGCTTTCAGAGGCTAACACCTGTTTTCAGAGGGCCAGCAAGTCACACACATATCCACATGACACTGTACTTGGTGACCCAGCATCACAAAGGCTGTTCTTCTTTCTGACAAGTCCAGACCCATACCAAAGTCTTTCTGCTTTCTCGATGGTCAGTGAAGGCCAAACCATACATTCGGTTCTTACATGGATTCTGATTTAAAATTTCTGTTTTGCTCTCTCTTACTTGGGGCCAAGAGGTGAACAAGTGGCTTTATGCAGGCTAAACACATGTTCTATCACTACACACACACACAAACACACACACTCCCAGACCCGTTATTTTTTATGCTAAATATCCTCTTCTGAAGAAGGACCTGCCATTTTGGACTTGTGGTCCTAGGAACTGATCAGCAGGGTTATGAAACAACAACAGACTCTAATTATCATTCAATAAATTCCTCCCAGTATTAACTGCGGCTTCTTCGGGTCTTCACATTTAATCCCAAGGACTGCGCCTCACAGAACATCATTTTTGACAATGGGAGAATCTAAGCCAGCGACGATTCAAACGATATTTACTGCATAACATCTGCACCAAGCCCCAAGAGGTATTGTGTTCAATGTCCTGTCTGTTCTACAGAGAGGTGTTTGATGTGGAAGCCATCATTTCTGTTGTCTCTGATTCTTTTCCAATGACCTTTTTAGAGTGGTGCACTATAACTCTCTCCGCTGTGGTAATCTCCAACACTCTTTGAGGACAGGCCTCATAAAACCGGCCTTTCACATTAATCGATCACCTTATTATGGGAGTAAATCAAAGTAGTTAAGCCCAGGTTTCCTGGGAGTTGAAGGTCAAATGAGGGGGAGCCAACATTATTCTGAAAAGAACTCTGTACAAAAAACCCTTTAGACAATTTTCTCTGCAACCACTTGCTGTGTGTGGGGTTGTACACTTATACATGTGCATACATGTGCAGGGCCATGTGTCTCAGACATCCTGAGTCATTTTTCATGCATGGTAGGAGAGGAAGTGAGAAGTCTTATTATATTGGGCTTAAGCCAGGAAATTCAATTATTAGTAGGTTGTTGTATGTGTTTGCAAAGATGCGCATTTTAGTATTGCATCTGTGAGGCTTACTTACCATCCTGAGAGCAAACCTTTGGATTTCATCTTTAACCATGTATTTCTTTGTGTGTGTGTGTGTGTGTGTGTGTGTGTGTGTGTGTGTGTGTGTGTACATGTCAATGTGTGTGAGTGTGGACACACATGTGTCATGGCATGTGTGGTGAGATCAGAGGACAGCATTCTAATGCTAGTCTTTACCTTCCATCTCATTTGAGGCAGGATCTCTCGGCTGTTCTCCAGACTCGCTGATCCATAAGCTTCCAGAAAGTTCTCCCACCCCTGCTTCCCTTGACTTCAGCTGCTGACTGTTACATGCAGTCTGAGGGTCAGAACCCTTTGAGCAGCAAATGCTTTATCCGCTGAGAGCCATCCCCCCTCGAGGTCTACATTTCCCAAACAACCTACCAAGGTCCTTAGCATAACCTGTTGTCTTGTTGAAGCTCATATTTGAATCATGTGATGTAAAGAAGTTGCTCCACAACCCAATTCCACCCACAAGATATTGGATGATAGCTGACATCCTGGCAGGAGACAAACCACCCCTGGCCTTCACACAGGGCTCAAATGAAACTTATGAGAAAGTGACAAGACAAACAGGAGCCCAATCACCACAGCAAGTCTGATAACCCATGAAAGGTCAATGGAGACAGATAACAATGATACCCAACACAACCCAGGGCAAAGATCCAGAGATACTTAAGATCTCAACAATAAAGCAGATTCAAAACTCACCCAATCGGACTCAGGGAACTGAGCAGAAAAGGGGGTGGAAAGAATGTAAGAGCCATGGTGGGGGAGAATATCCAGAGACATCACCCCCTCAGCAACAACGCACAAAGGGGGAAGAAAAAAAGAAAAACTGGCTACCTGTGGTGCAGTTCATACCCCCTAACCTACAGACAGATCCAGTATGTGCACCAAGGAAGGACTCCAGTGGGTAGGGGACAGAAAGGAGGGAAACGGGGATACATTCACAAGATTTGCTCATACAATGTATATACTTATTCATAATAAAGATATTTTTTAAAAAGAAGTTGCTCTGGCTGAGATCACCCTACTAATGAGGGAACCCCTTATTTGCTGTACATATTAACTTCTAGAGGCCTCATGTCAGATGACAG
The DNA here is from genome assembly GCA_004024765.1 of Zapus hudsonius. NCBI lineage: Eukaryota > Metazoa > Chordata > Mammalia > Rodentia > Dipodidae > Zapus > Zapus hudsonius. The sequence continues at coordinate 2,990 of PVHP010026495.1, read as the reverse complement.
CAGAGGACAATACCTCAGAGCAAAGATGCTACAGCCAGACTGTGCTCCAGTTCAATCTCTCCGCAGCCATTTAAATACCCTGGATCTCAGTTTTCCCATCTAAAGAATGGGCCAAGAGTAGCTTTTTATCCTCACTCTGAGGAGAAATTAAATTCTTCTTCTAGAGTAGAATTCATTTCATTCCCATATAAGTCTTACTGTGTTCTCCAAAAGAAGATCCTGTAACAAAGAATCTGGTGAAAACTGTTTGCTTGGCACGTAAAAAAGCAGTTTTCATAAGAAACTAGTATCTCTGATTATCTGAAAAAGAATTGGCTAACAAGGGAAAAAAGATAGGAGATTTTTTGTTTTATTTTTTAAAAATACTTTATTTACTTATTTGCAAGCAGAGAGACAGAGAGGCAGAATGGATGTGCCAGCGCCTCCAGCCTCTGCAAATGAACTCCAGATGCATGCACCACTGTGTGCATCCGGCTTTATATGGATACCGGGGAATTGAACCTAGGTTGTTAGAATTTGCAGGCAAGTGCCTTAATCACTGAGCCACCTCTCCAGCCAGAGATTTATTTTTCCTATATATATGTTCCCTTATGTATACTCTTGGATAACTTTAAATCATGTGAACATAATACCAATTCAAATAAAAATATTCAAATAAAGTGGAAATGTTAAGCTGCTTATTGCTGAAGAAATAAGCTAGAATAAGCTTATAGCTACACCCTTTCACACTTTGGCCTGGGTTAACAACTGAATAACAGTGCAGAGTAGCGAGAGGCCCTACCACTCTGATTCCCAGAAAAAAACAGCTAACAAGATACAGCAAATTGCAAGTGTATTCCAAAGCACTCATCTTGAATGGAATTTCCATGGAAAGGCTTAACCTCCAAGCAGTGCACAAAAGAGAGAAATGAAGAGTTTCCCTACCTGGCTCCTTTCCTCCTCTGAAATCTGCTCACATCACTGAGATTAATTCCTTTCTCTCACCAGGCACTTGGAAGTGACCTCTTCAGCCTCAGCCAGGTATTAGAGTGGAGAAGTTCCTGCTGCAAGTTGAGTGGAGAAAGACATGGTTGAGGGAATCAGAGAGGGCACATGGAATTTTCACATGTTCCCCTGCTGCTTGAAAAGAATGTGAAAGACCCAGAGCAGAGCAGAGAGCCCCAGCGTGGAGCTAGCCAACATTGGACAAATGCTGTCCAGTATCATTCATGGCTTTTGACCCTGAGTAATGAACCACAGAGAGGTCACAGTGGTTTCTCCCTGAGAAAATGAGCTCCCAACACAAAGTCAACGGTGCTGATAATGAGATAAATTTAAAACAAGATCTAGGAAAATGACTCATTCATAGTGAGTAACAAAGACATTTTAGATAAACTAAAGAGAAACAAAAAACATAGACATCAACAGCAGCTCGGCTCCATGCTTGATGGGGGGAAAATTTAACACACTGAGGAGGACAAAAATGGTGCTTCTCAGGCCTGTCAATGGCTGCTTTTCCATCATGGCTGGGTGCAGTGGGGGTCTTCAGAGAAGCCTGGATCTGGGAGCAAGAGCAGGAAGAAATCGAGGATTTTTTTTCTTTTTCTTTATTGTGGGGGGGCAGGTGTATCACTAAGCTACACCTTCAGTCTTTGAAAAGAGGGGTGATAGCCAGCAAGAAGGAGGTTCATGTTCAGGCTTAAATAAGGAAGGAGTACATCTTTCAAAGAATCATATGTTGAAAGAAAGAAAGAAAGAAAGAAAGAAAGAAAGAAAGAAAGAAAGAAAGAAAGAAAGAAAGAAAGAAAGAAAGAAAGGAAAGAAAGAAATTAAAGAAAGAAAGAAAAAAAGAAAGAAAGAGAGAGAGGAAAGAAAAGCACTTAAGGCAAAATCCTTCCTAATTTTATTTTTTCACTTTCTGTGACGGGACCACTGAAAAACACTGCAGGAAGAATGTGGATGAAGTAGTCACCATGTAGTAGTGACAGCCAAGTTCCCAGTATAGTGCCTGGGTATACTCAAGTTTTAGAACTAGTTGCTGCTGGCACTATTATTACTATATTACCTTCCTTTTCTTGAAAAGGAATTCAACTAAAGAAAACTAAACCAAAACTGAAGCCTCTATTTTCAAATTCACCAGATGGTAAGGAACCAGCAGTTTCTCCCTGATGGCCAGCCAACTAGCATTTACCTGTAGTGATATCCTCAATATTTATAGAAATAAGTGCACCTTTGGCCATGATCTAGCAATTCTAAGAATTCACAAGATCAAAATGTCTTTTCATAGGTTAATGAAATAATTCACATGGAGGGCAAATTATTGCAACTTTTTCAATAATAATAACTATTTTAAAAATAAATAGTAATTGGTTGGAGCCTGGTAAATAAACATACTCACACAGTAGAACAAAGCCACAAAAGAATAAGGGATTGTATTAGGTATTTGTAAGGAAAGAGTTTTATATATATATATATATAATATATATATATATATATATTATATATATAATATATATATATGTTATATATATATATACAGAACATTACCTATAGAATATAGTCCCTATGCATAAAAAGGCAAATAAATGTATGTGCATGCATATATGCACACTTGTATAAAATTACAAATATTCATAAGAAACTTATATGTTGGACTATCAAGAAAAGTATTGGCTGACAAAGAAAGATGGAAGAAAAATTTCTCCATATACTTTCATAAATGTATATATTATATACACATCTTTAAAGCATGTGATTATAACCCTAATTCAAATAATAAAGTAAAATAAAATGGAAGTGACAAAATTTTTTTTTTAATATTTATTGTCCATAATGAGTTACATTATTTAGTGGGCAAACCATGCGTTGTTATCCCGAATTCCCCGCTTCCCCCCTCCCCCTCCCTGATCAGTTGTATATCCTCCTCCGTGGGCTGTCTGTATTAGTCCTTGTGGCAAGGGATCCTGTATATCTTAGTACTCATCCCGGTCTTCCTGGCCCAAGTGTGTTGT
>PVHP010026494.1:0-24652 GCA_004024765.1 Zapus hudsonius | reverse complement strand
TAAGGTTAGATGGGCCACACCTCTCTCGTTGTATCCTGCAAAACACAAACACATTAGGCTTATCCTGAGTTGGATGAATGGCTGTGGCTATGGGTCCCCTGTTCATCCCGTCCTTCTCTGCAGGGTTCCATATGGATCGTCCACTATATGACTGTGGTGGCTCATCTCCTGCCATGGTCTCATCTTTTGGCATGCTGTCTTTTCTTTTAATTTTAAAAGGAAAAATTAATTTTAACTCAGTAGTTTGGGAGGTTTCAATCCGTGGTGATTTGGCCCTGTGGCTAGAAGCTTGTAGCAGCGAAACCTGTTCACCTCTTGGTTACCAGGGAGTGGCCAGGATGCCACTCCCCCTTCAAGGGGACTTAGTTTCCTTAATGAGGCCCCACTTCCTAAAAGTTCCATTACCGCAGGCTAGTGGTCAAGCTTCTAGCATATAGGACTGTGGCAAACATTGTTTTTTTATTTTTGTTTTTAAATTTTTAAATTGGTATATAAAGTAATCATGACATTTTCATATGCATATATCATATTTTGTTTATATTTGCAATCCTACTACCCTCCCCCATTCTCTCTCTTTCTTCCTGCTGGCCTCCCCCCAAATAGTTTTTATGCTTTTTAATTTTTAAAAAATTTAATTAATTTATTTGAAAAAGCGAGCAAGAGAGAGAGAGAGAGAGAGAGAGAGAGAGAGAGAGAGAGAGAGAGAGAGTGTGGGCAGGCATGCCAGGGCTTCCTGTCACTGCAAATGAACTCCAGATGTATGTGCCACTCAGTGCATCTTGTTTTACTTGGGTACTGGGATTTGAATTCAGGTCCTTAGGTTTTGCAGGCAAGCACCTTAATCATCATCTCTATAGCACCCCCCCCAACTTCTTTCTGAGATAGGATTTCACTCTAACCCAGACTGTCCTTGAACTCATGATGATCCTCCTACCTCAGCCTTCCGAGTGCTGGGATGAAAGGTGTATGCCACCACGCCCAGCTTAGGCTCTGCTTTTATGTCATACATGCACACGTGTGTGTGCGCGTGCGTGTGAGAGAGACAGAGACAGACAGAGAGACAGAGAGAGACAGAGACAGAGAAAAAACAGAAAACATTTTATCTTATTCCATCTTATTCCTAGGTCCCTTCCTCCCCCACACATTGTTTCTTTTCTACACACACACGCACACACACACACACACAAACACACACGTACATATGTACTTATTGAAATATCTGAGAAGGAAGATTCTTTAAAGATGCTAATACTCTGTCAAAATTTACAACATCTTTAGCTTGATAGATATTCAAACTACAGTTTTAAAACATACATCAGAGGAATTTAACTTGACATATCGACTTTAGCTTAATGATGGAGCCATCCTTTATCATGAACCTAGACCTTTTAAAATTTTTTATTTTTTAAAATATAAACCAGTGTATATTCCCTTAGGGACCCAGAGTGGCAGACAAGATGAAATGTGTATTCTACAATTAATAGGCTTTATATTTTAGAACAGTTTGAGGCTTCCAGAAAACTGAACAGATGATAGAATTCCTCAAGCCCCTTAGCTTTTCTAGCACTTTCTATCTGAATGATCCATTGGTTATAGTTGGTTAGTGTGGTTTAGATATGAACTGCCCCCACCCAGTCTCATGTAAGGAAAGTTTCTCCTGCTGGTGGCACTACTCTGAGGTGACTGGATCCTAAGGGCACTGACCTAACCAATGGACTGGTTCCTCAGTGGATTCCTAGCATGGTATGATTGGGAGGTAGGGCCTTGGAACTGCTACCTTCTCGTTTCGGGAACAAAACCACCAACCAGAAGCAGCTTATGGAAGGAAAGGATCTGTTTTGGCTAACAGTTGAGAAATCAGGTAAAGTATGTTGAAAATAGATGGCAGGGCGTTGCATGTTGTCACATCAGCTAGTTAGCACTAGTGAGGCTGGATTAGGAGATTCCAAAGCCCCCCTCCAGTGAGGCACTTCCTCCAGCAAGGCTCCAGCTCCCAAAGGCTCCACCAGCTGGGAGGCTTAATCACAAACACATGAGGCTGTGGGGACAGTTTACGTTCCACTACCACAGGCCTTTAGGGGGCAGTGATTCACTGGGGCTCTGTCCTAGGAGATCCAGTTTGCTCCCTGCCCCCTTCTCTCTCTCTTTCTTGTCTGCCACACGGTAAAATACTTTCCTCAGCCTCACACTCCCTGCTATTGTAAGCCTAGGAACAAACAGAGCCAAGTGACCATGAACTGAAACATCTGAAACAGTGAACCAGGAGAAATCTTTTTTCTTTTAAGTCGTTTGTTTTTCAGGTAACATAGTTAATTTCATATATTATTACTAGAGTCTATAGTTTGTATTGGGGATCACTCATTGCACTGGACAGTTAGTATAGTATTGCTTGTTTGTTTTTTGAGGCAGGATCTCTCTCTTTCTCTCTTTCTCTCTCTCTCTCTCTCTCTCTCTCTCTTCCTCTCCCTCCCCCTCCCCTCCCCTCCCTCCCCTCCTCTCCCCTCCCCTCCTTGGAACTCACAGTGATCCTTCTACCTCAGCTGTCTCCATGCTAGGATTATAAGCAGGAGCCCCCACACCCTGCTCAGTTAGTGTTGTGACCTAATTGTAGTTGCTACTCTTCTTGTTGCTGTGACTAAAGACCTAACAAGAAGTGACTGAAGGGTTTGCTTTTGCTTCTAGTTGAAGGAGGGGTGTTATCCAAGCATGGCGGCAGGAGTGTGAGGTGCTGGTCACATTGCTTCCATAGTCAGGACACAGAGGGGGAGAGCAGGAAACGGGGCCAGGCTAGGAAACTTCAAGGCTTTCCTCCAGTGACAAGTTGTCCTCCTTCCTCCAACTTGGCCCCGTCCTGCAGGCCTACCCCTAGCTACGGACCGGGTATTCAACAACATAAGCCTACTGGGGACATGTCACTTTCAAACACAGCACCTACCACTGCAGGAACCTAGGAAACAGTTTCACTCGACCCTGTGTCACTTACTTACGCTTCCTCTCTTCCTCTTCTCCATCCATTCTTCACCTGGTAGCCACTGGTCAGCAACTGCCCTTCTAGAGAGTTCGTAGTTTGCCTCTTCCAGAATGTCACACAGTTGGGATCTTACAGTCTGTAGCCTTCCCATTAGCTTCTTTCACCTAGCAAAGCACATTTAAGGTTCCTTAATCTTTCAAGACTTGATGACTCGCTTCTTTTTATTCTGTCTGTGGTCTTTATCACAGTACGATATCCATTCATCTGCTGAGGGATATTTTGTCTGTTTCCAGTTTGGGGTATCTGAATAAAGCTACTGTGAACACTCAGGTGTAGTTTTAAAAAATATAATATTTATTTATTTGCAAGGAAAGAAAGAGAGATAATGAGTGTGCCAGGCTTCCAGCCACTGCAAACTCCAGATGCATGCTCCACTTTGTGCATCTGGTTTTACATGGGTACTGGGAAATTGAACCTGGGTCATTAGGCAATGCAAGCAAATACATTAACCGCTGAGCCATCTCTTTAGCCCTCAGGTGTAGTTTTTTTTTGTGTCCTTGTAAGTTTGGATAAACACAAAGGAACATGACTTGGTAGTGTTCTCTTGTTCTCACCATCTGTCCTCATTCTGACGGTTGTCCTCCCTTGTGACACCGCCTGCCTCAGCCAGGGTGTGGCTTTTCTTCAAGGGAAACATTTTTGAACGAATCTGGAAGAGTATTTAAAATGAACAGATATTACTTAACCACGGTACCTGCAGGGACCTTCCCCACTCTTTCACTGTTGCTCCAGTTTAAACTTTTTATTTTAGTCTGTCTGGCAGTGTGAATGAGTACCTCACCTCTCATGAGCTCATTTGAGCGTTTTAGAATTACTTGCAATTCTATTTTATGTGTATAATTTACTGGCATTAATTTCATTTGCATCATTGCTGTCAACACTGTTTGTTCTCATTTGGGGATATAATTTTTAAAATCGACCTGAAACTCTATTTGGCAAAATCTTAGTTTACAGTAAATTGTGTAGCAGTAGCATCCATCCCCTCCCCCACAAAGCTCAGGGGCTGTGGATAGTCATCTTTGTGTTGCCTGGGCATCATTGTATTTTAGCTAGAATATGTGTCACATGACCTCATCTAACTGCAAGGGAAGCTGGGTAATATAATCTAGATGTGGCATGGGGTAAAAGGAAAGAGGCTTGGTGATTCGGTATCATTACAATGGGCATATTAGGTAAGATTATTAAGTCACACGCGTGATTATCTTGATTTGGAGGGGTGACGTGACAGTCACTGCGTAGTTTCTTAGTTCTTGAGTTCCAGGAAAGCATTGTCCATCTCATGCTTCATTCTTGCTCAAACATCAATGATTTCAATGATATTATTCCTTAATATGCTAATAAATAATATTATATGCTACTTGCATAAATATTCATTTGTAAGTCTCCAAGAAAAGGTCACAGAGTTGTCACAATAGTTAGTCTTGTTATTAGAGGCCACATCCTTGAAAATATCAAGGCTTGATGTTTTCCAGATATTGACTTGTCTTTTGTTATTATTGGCTTTTTGAGACAGGGTCTGGCTATCTATAGCCCTGGGTGCCCTGAAACTCACAGAGATCCATCTGTCTGTGCCTCCTGAGTGCTGGGATTACAGGTCTGAGCCACCTTTGATTTGGTTTTAAGATCATGGGCTACACTTAAATTATTTGTAGCATTGGTGTTCTGTTGCTCTTAAGAAGGAAAGGATGTGAAGATGTGACATTGGAGAAGGCATTTCTGAACCAGAGTAGCAGGTTCAGAGCGAGGTGCTAGAAAATGGCATGGGACTTCCATTTCCTAATAGAATTCCAGAAGAAATAGGTGGTGTGTGGACTGTATTTTTTGTTTGTTTTGAGACTGGGTCTCACATAGCCCAGGCTGTCCTCAAGCTCACTCTTTTGCCAAGACTGGCCTTGAACTTCTGATGCTCTTCCTTTCTACTGGAATTACAGGTGTGCTTCTCCGTGCCCAGCTGTGCTGTGGACGTTTTAAGGGTTAGCTTCCCTTGTTGGCATTGAGGGTGTGTTTGCTCTGCCTCAGCTTGCTGCTGATTGAAGTTTGTGGTCAACATTCATTTTAAGTAAGTGCTTGCTTTTCTGGAGAACCTCCTATTCCCTTAAGGGAAGGCCTTTCATCCGAGCCTCCAGTTGCTGGGAATAGCTGTGTGAGCGCTGTGGAAATTTTTCCAAATTAAAATTAGGCCCACCAGTTCATTTATTCCTCTCAGGCCTCTGACAGATGATGGTGTTTACGCACCCCTCCGGAGTCCTCTAAACTCAGTCAGCAAATTGGAAACATTCAGCAGGGACAAACCCTCTCTGTCTTCCAGTAATCTCACCTCAGAGCCTGCTGTGCTCTCAAATACATCATTGATACCCTTAGACGAAATGGCTGGCTTTCATCCTTATTAATACTGAGCCATTGTTCTGGTTGTAATTCCAGCCTCCAAGGAGAAAAGGCCAGGTGGGTAGGTGTTCACACATCAGGCTTCGAATTGTTCTTACAAAGGAGGAAAATAAAAACACCAAAGGGAAACTCCTTTAGTAACATAATCTTTTATTTTCAAAAATATCTGTTAAAAAAGTGCTGCCAGAGGCCCAGGAAGAGCGACAAGAATGATCACGTGCCAAAAGCATTTCCTTCACAATTCTGTGGTTTGGCTGTGAATGTCCCCCAAAGACCCATGTATTGAAGGCTTGGTGGCCTCCTGGTGGCACCATGTTGGGAGGTGTTGGAACCTTTGAGAGATGAGCTTAAGGAAAGGGGGTCAGGGCTTTGGGAATATCCCCTTGAGGAGGATACTGGAGTTCCAGCTCCTTGTAAAATGCCACGAGGGGAGCATTCACTGCCAGGAGGCTCTTCCTTGTCATTGGCCCAAACCACCACCACTGCCGCCATGAGCCAAAACCAATCTTTCCTCCTTTTAAATTCACCATCTCAGGTATTTTGTCACAGCCTCAGAAATCGACGATGGAACTGTACATGTGACAGTGGTTCTGTAAGGTCTGTCACCCAGAGAGTTCATGGCCTTCTTCTGAGATCCTGAGTGTGTCCTGGTTAAGTGACACATCACTGTGGAGTTTGAGTAACTTTCCTCAGTGGACAAACTTAGCAGCTGTTAGCTGAAGCCAGCCATGTAGCAGCAGAGGCTGCTGGGGTGGGGGTGCCCACTCCAGAGCACCTCCCTGAGGACCTGGGCTCCGGGCATCTCCCAGAAGTACCCATTGGAGAACTTGCCCTGAGCCTGCGGCCAAGTGAGGTGTGACAGTAAAACTGGAACTTGGACCTCAGATTCCTGTTCTTTTTGGTGTGTGTGTAGTCTGTGCCATCTGTGAGTTTGGTGTGTGCCATCTGTGTCTTGGTGTGTGTCCCGTGCACCCATGTAGAGGCCAGAGGAGGGTGTCCAGTGTCCTTGATCTCTCTTCTGCCTCATTTCCTTGAGACAGTCTCTTGCTGGAACTGGACTCATCATTTGTTGGTTAGGCTGACCAGCAAGCCTCAGTGCTCCTTATGTCTCTACCCCCGACCCACCCCAGCACTGGGTGACAGATGTGTGAGGCTGCACCCTGCTTTTTATGTAGGTGCTGGGGATCAAACTCAAGTTCTCATGCTTCTTCTTACTCTCTGAACCATCTCGCTTTTGCAAAGTGAAAAACGTGTAGTTTTCCCTGAGCTGTGGCTACACATGCCTGCATTCACACACGCACGCACATGCACATGCACACACGTGTACATATATGCGCACAATAGAAATAGGCACTTGCATTTTTGTGGCGTATTGTAGTTACTGAGGCACACAGCACATATCAGGCTGTCTTCCTATTGTTTTTCTGGTCTGATAACAAACCCCATTTTAGCCTGGGAACAGTGGGCAGGAATGTGTCTGGCAAGAACTACTCTGCCTTAGTGAGACCTTATTTTGGAATCTCTGGTTCCCTGTGACAGAGACTTCTCAGCAGGTTCTTACTTCCCTGCTGTGTCACTCTGTGTGAAAACATGCACACAGGGGATTTGGTTACTTTTGGGGAATTGGTATGAACGACAGGCCTAGGCCTCTCAACTCTTCGCTCTGTTTCTAAGGAGAGGCTTCCCTTGTTGAAGCACAGTCCTTTCAACCTCAGCAGATTTGAAAGCCACTGACTTTTATGTGATTTGTGGTCATGTTCTAATCATTAATTTGTCATTTTTTGTGATGCTATATATCACACACCTTACACCTGCTTGGAAAGTACTTTATCATTGAGCCTTTTCTTTCTTTTCTTTTTTCTTTTTTTTTTTTGAGACTGGATCTCATCACATATCTCAGGCAGGCCTTGAACCCACCATATATCCGAGGCTATTATGAAACTTCCAGTCTTTCAGAATGACGAGATTAGCACACCTGGCCTTATTCCAGTTTCTTCAGCTGACTCTGGAATGTCCTGTATAGAATTATTTTTTCTTTTCTTTAAAGGACCAACTCTAGGATGAAGTATACGTTAATATCTTTGACAGAAAGAGGTGGGGGATTGGAATGGGCACACCATGGCTTCCTGTGCTGCAAACAAACTCCAGACACATGTGCCCCTTCGTGCATCTGACTTTGCATGGGGAATTGAACCCAGGCCTTCAGGCTTTGCAGTCAAGTGCCTTTAACTGCCGAGCCATCTTTCCATCCAGGATCCAGTCTATTTTTTAAAGTATTTTTATTTGTGAAGAGAGAGGGAGAAGGAAAGAAAGAGTGAATTAACAGGCACTCCAGGGCCTACAGCCACTCCAGATGAACTCCAGATGCATGTGCCACTTTGTGCATCTGGCTTTACATATAAGCACTGGGGAATTGAACCTGGGCCACAGGTTTTGCAAAGAAGATCTTTTAACTGCTGAGAAGTCTCCCCAGCCCAGTGTGGCATTTAATTGGCATATTTTTTTAGTCTCCTTTAATGCGGATCACTTATCGTTCATGAAGTTGTCTTCCTTGGACAGTGCTGCCCTCCCCTCTCATAGGGGCTGAGTTAAGCAAACACCTATGGCATACCTCTCATTTTGAGATGCTCCTCAGGAACCCACCATGCAAATTCTTAAGTTTTTGTGTCGTAACTTTCACATCAGACTGTCCTTTAAATGTCTTTCAAATTTGGCGAGAATCCATGCTGATATACTAGAATGAAGTGCTAATAGGCATACAGAGACTTAATTTTCTTTATAGTCATTTGTACCTACTCGGATTTTCACTTCCCTTCTAATGGCTGTCACCTGTAGAACACACTTTTTACTGCGGCTTCCCTTGACCTCTTGAGCTGCCCTTTGGTGCCCTCTGCAGATTATGCACGGCATGCACACCTTTCTGGGTTTGTAAGACATTTTTCTTCCTGCCTCCTTTCGTTTGGTTGGTTTTTCTCTCGCTCTTCAATTATTACATATATTTGGATCTCACAGTATGGCCTTATTTCAAAGTTGTTTTGGTTACTAAATTTACCAAGAATATGTTTCCATGTTTAATATATATTTCTACATTATCTCTTAACTTTGGCATATTTTTTCTATACATAAATGTTCCTTTGGACATTTAAGTCATCTACCAAATAGGCATTTGTATTGTTTGCTCCCTCTGTTTCAGGTGGCATCTCAAATGAACATCTCTTGTAATATAACATTCATAACCTTATAAGTGGGTAGAAATCTCACAGGTAAAAATAAAGAGGATATTCTAGTCTGAAGCAAGTGTGTAGGACAGGTTTCGGAACAGGAACATCTCCAGGCATGGTTCAGGTCTATTATCTCAGTATCCAGAAGGCTGAGGCAGGAGAGGATCTCATGTTCAAGACCAGCTTTGACTATAGCTTCGACTATATAGCAAGTTCAAGGCCAGCCTGTGCTCCCAAGGGCTGGGTGTAGCACAGTGGCAGAGTGTTTATCTAGCACACGCTGGCTCTGTGTTTGAGCCCTACAACCACAAAAACAAAACCAACAGCAGTAGTAATCCCCACCCCCGAAACTGGGAAAATCAAGTGTGGCTAAAACTTGGTTGATTAGTAGTGTGGAAATGGAAAACAGGCCTCAGGACTCTCGACTGAATTGACTGAACTCGGCCCTAGGTGAAGCAGAACACAAACTTCCTTGAGAATAACCATCCCTCACCTGGCTCCCTTTCTTCTTCCCTCCTTCCCCAGGCTCAGAGCTGGTTCTTCTGACTGCATGGGAGTGAGGGGTCTGGCCCACCGCACTAGACCCCAAGAGCTCAGGTTATGGAGAAAGCCTGGAGAAGCATCAGGGAAAGGAAGGCCAGCAGGTGGTCCCTGTGATTCTGAGACCTGCTCTGAATAAAGTGACAGGGCCTTGCTTGAGTCACATCTAACGAACAGGGCAGAAAACAGGTTGTGACTGTGGTGGTTCCTCCCCACCTAGAACCCATGGAGCAGGTGACCTGGGAACGAGGGTATTAACACACCCATGGGAGCTAGACAGACAAGAGAGCAGACTTATCCACTCACCACAGGGGAGCACTTCACCCTGCTGCACCCTGAGGCCCTCACAATCACTTCTCAGCTCCTCTTCGGGCTCAAAAACATGAACTGGTATTTTGGGGTTTTTTTTTGGTAACACTATATAGAAAGTATAAAAGTTTGTCACTCAAGGCCTTTAAGAATCTATTCCCACACTCCATTTTAGTCTTTTAATTTTTTTCTCAAGTCTTTTCTCCATCGTCCATGAATCCTGAGTCATTCCAGGAACCCTTCCATGCTTTTCCCAGGCCTGGCTGCCTAGTTTGCGTGGTCAGGGCGGGAATGTTAGCACTGGGGTCTGACAGGAAGTGGGAACGAATGATTTCCCAGAGCCAGGACTTAGGTAACAGTCCTGTGTATCTATCATGGCCTGCCTGGGCAGGTGGAGAAGTCAAAGTTCCCCTACAAGGCCCTCCCGATGTGTTTATTCCCCTCTGCTTGCAAGCTCCATCTTGAGGGTGCATCGGGAGCCCATGGAGAGACTGGCCATCGTGTGCAGGCCGCAGGGAGAGAGCGCTTCCAGTTCTCCACTCTGTACCATACTTCTGCCCCTTTCTTCAAAAAGGTGGATTTTTAATCATCTACCAAAGAAGGTGTCTGCGTGGCGTGTTCATATTCCTTCTGCTTTGGTTAACTCCTGTCTCCTCTCCTCCCGCCATCCAAAACACAAACAGGCTTTGAAAGAACCACATTCCACCGAAGATGGCAAGGAGTCTGTCCAAAGCAAACAGCACACCTGCCTGGTTGGAAGGGATTGTGGAGAGCGGAAATAGAAATGTCCTGCACGCTACTCGGCAGCCATTATGACAAGGAAAAAAGTGAAAGCACTTTACAGACATCCCTGATCGTCAAAAGGAATTTGAAACAGGATGTAATGTTCAGGCATTTGATATCTGCTATTTTCCAAGGGCTATAGGAAATGGTTAAGACAACACAAACCCTTAAGGATACCAAATTCTGACCGTGTACCAGAGTGCAAAAAGACTACCCCCAAAATTAAAATTTTTCATAAGTGAGATTAGTACAAATTGTCTTAGAATATAAATATTTGAAACAGTAGATGCTGAATTTTTTGATGTGTAAAATATTTCAGGCCTCATATTTGCTTCCATTTCTGAGAAACTATATCAGGTTCCTCTTGTTGGTTTCAGGAATTTGAGAAGGTAGGATATGGCCTTGTTTTTTCTTTTTGGTGGTTTGTTTGCTTTGGCCTTTTGAGACAGGGTCTCACTGAGTTGACCAGGTTGGCTTTGAACTCGCTTCATTCTTCTTCCCTCAGCTTCTCCAGACACATGATTACATGTGTGAGCCACCATACCTGGCTCCACAGTCATTTTTGGTTTTGGTCAGTGACATACCCTTGCCCATCAAGGGGCTGAGGTAGACTACCCTTATGTCACTACCCTTATGTCTCCTCCTTAAAAGTAGATCCGCTAGGCACCACCAGTCCTTCCACCCTGCAGTAAAGGCCCCCGTGAGTGCCGGAGGGCTCGGCTAAGAGGCCGTGTGTGCCAGAGGAAATGAACTTGGTGATTGAAGGGCTTGTTTTACAAGCTCACTGTGGCCCCTCCCTGCAGGGTGGGTGTGCCAAGGGAAACAGGTTTGTTAGACCCTACAGGGCATGGCCTTGGCTAAACAAGGAAGGTGCTGGAACACAGGTGAGCTGCACCTCTCTTTTCAGTGTTTATGAGCTCCATTCTTCCAAGAAGAAAAGGAAAGATTGATGGGGGAGGGTGTACATGTGTGAGTGTGTGTGCGTGTGTGTATATATGTGTATGTGTGTGAGTGCATGTGTATGGATATGTGTGTGCGTGAGTGTATGTGTGTGTGTGTGTGTGTGTGTGTGTGTGTGTGTGTGTGTGTGAGAGAGAGAGAGAGAGAGAGAGAGAGAGAGAAAGAGAGAGATTCTTCAGTTTCTGCTCCCCACAGGCCCAGAATTCCAGGCATGAGTGGCCACTCCTAGCTGTTTATGTGGGTGCTGGGGAACCGAACTCAGGGCAGATCAGGTCCTCTCAGGCCCTCATCCTTGGGCAGCAAGCTCTTACCTGCTGAGCCATCTTTCCAGATCCCAGACTGCTATCTTTATGACAGCAATGCAGATACCACTGTTGATAGAAGTCGTGATGAAATATAGCTTTATTTTTAACCCATGTTATGCTTAGAAAGCTGGGAGCTTGGCTTTCAGAATTGCGTGGTAATCCAGGGTGGAGGAAAGTTATCGCCCAGATGTATTGTGGGAGATTACTGCCTGATAATCCTCCCTTGTCCTAGAAGATTAAGTGTGCCCTGCCGTAGCTGTGGTCAGATGACTGGCTTAAAAAGCGCTTTCTTGTCATTGTGCCAGGGCCTCTCTGTGTCCTGGGAGAGCCGCCCTTCCTGCCCAGGGGGTTCTCTGTCACTGAAGTGAGGGCCAGCTGGGCAATGGCGCTCTCCAAGGGTGCGGGGGAAGTCATTCATTAAAAGGCCTGTTTGCCCTGAGGGTGTGAAGCTCCCAGGAGGAAACACTAGACCTGGGCCCGGAAGCAGGAAAAGCTCTATGAAGCAGCTTCTTCGCTTCACGAAGGCTGTGCCGGCCGAGGGCATGTGGCTGCAGGGGCTTGCTCCTGAGGAGTGAGGTCCTCCCTCACGCCATGTGTTCTCCCTGTATCTGGAATGGATAGCGGCGACATGGACGTGTATGAGGACTATCAGTCCCCATTTGATTTTGATTCTGGAGTGAACAAGAACTACCTCTACTTGTCTCCCAGTGGAAGTTCCTCTCCACCCGGATCACCTACACAGGAGTCTGGTAACTAGTCATTTTGTGAAGTTGGGTTTGCTGTGGTGAAATCTAGAGGTAACTTGGGTCTCACCTGGGTTTCAACCAAGTCTAGATGTGCCCGGGTGTCGCTGTGTAAGTAACAAAACTGTTCTAGATTCAAAGTGAAGAAATGGATGGCTCGTTAAATATCTCCAATGCATGTCTGCTGGGAGGTTAGATTTTAAAGTATGTTCCCTGGATGTGTCTGGCCACCTGTCCCAACTGTCCTGGTAAAGGAGATGGAAGCCCCGACCACATCCAGGGCCTGTCGTAGGGTCTGGGTTTTATAGGAGAGAATGACAGAGCCACTGATAGAAGTAGGCCGCAGATTCTCTTTCAAAGGAAAACTCAAAATTGCTGCGCCTTTGGAGCAGTTGTTCCTGCCTATGCCATGGCAGGGTGCTCAGGAGGAGCCGAGTGGTTAGCACAGGGCAGCAGAAGTGTGGGGGTGGGGTGGGGGGGTCAGCCATTGCCTCCATCCTGGCCAGCGCTGGGACATGGCTAAATGACCTCGTCTGTATTGCAGTCAAGGAAGCAACCAGGTTTTCCCAGAAGAAGTTAATTATTTCCTTACTAGTGAAAAATAGATCACATTTTGTTCTTTTAAAGCCTAGGAGATGGGACAGGGAGAAGCCAGACAGGAAAGGAAACGGTAGAACCTCCTTGAGGTTTGTATATTTGCCACCCGCAGAAGTGTGCTACTGTAACATGCCTCCAACTCTTGAGTACATTTGGCTGCCTACCACCTTTGGACTGCTGTTTGAATTTCCAGAAAGCGAGGACTCTTGGCCACACCACGGGTGACACTGATCTCCCAGGGGTTGGTGGCAGGTGGCAGCATCAGATACACCTGTGGACTGTGAGGAGAACACTTTCTCCATTTCTTTGTCTGAGACCCACCTTGACCTCTGGGCTCCTCTTTGCTCAGCAGCAAAAACAATGTCCTTGTTCTAACTTCTGAATCTTTATGGATCAGAGCCGCACACACAATGAGGAAATTAGAGCCCCTAATAAAGGTTTGTGACTTTGAAGAAGCCAGGGTGGGACTTTCAGCCTTCAAAATTCCCAGGAAGGCTTGTCCTGCAGGATTCTTGGAGTTCTTGCCTGCTTCCTTGTCGGTTTCACCAACATCCACTTTCCCGTTTGGAATTGTGACTGCCCCAAACGGTGTAAGGGTTGGATATGGCACTGGAAAGTTTTGAAAACTATCTTCACAATTTCTAAAAACAGTCTGAGTGAGCTTGGGATGGTAGGGCTTAAAATTTTTATTTAAAAGAGCTAGGCATGGTGGCGTAGGCCTTTAATCCTAGCCCTTGGGAGGCAGAGATAGGAACAAAAAGAAAAATGGAGAGCAAAAATGAGCCCAAGCTTAGTAGTTGGCATCTAATTCTCTGAAGCAGGGAGCGGGAGGGGCTCAGACATAAGCAGAAAGCACCATAAGTACCCACTGGTAAGAGCACAGTTGTGCAGAAATAACCAGATAAAAGTGGGAACCTAGAAGAATGTCCACCAACTTCTGTGGCTGGGGTGCCTCAGGGCTCAGGCCCACACACCTAGATACAGTGAGTAACACGTCTTCTTTCTGTGTGTCCTCTTTCTGCTTCTGAGTAGAAGCTCTTGGAACTAATAGTTAACAGTTTACATGTCTCTGGCCGCTGTGCACTTTTTAAATGAGTAGGTAAGTTGTACAGACCAGGAGACCTGATGTAAGAAGGCGTCCTATTCAGAAAGGTTGGGGATGCCGCTCTCACAGTGATTCCTTCTTTGATTTATAGCCAAATGCTGTCAGAGGAAAAAGGAGAGAATGAGGATGCTCAGCCAGTGGGCAGAATGTTCTTGAGCTGTGAGTGAAGAGGAGGAGGAAAGCCAGCAGCTGAATGAAAAGACGCCTTTTCTCAGGGACTTCTGAACACTTCTGACATGACCAGCCCACATTCAGAAGTGTTTTCTCCCTCTTTGACACCCGTTCCCCCTAAATACTCGCATCTGTTGATAGTGGAAGCAGATGCCCCAGCCCTTGCCCTTGCCCCAGTCCTTGCCCTTGCCCTGTGGGGCTGAACACTGACATTCGCTGCTGTTCTGTTCCACTTCTTTTCTTTTCCAGCTGCATCTGCTCCTCTTGCCCAAAGGCTTTCACAGCCTGTAGTTTGAAAGCACTGATCTGTAGTAGGTTTCTGAATCTGGCTGCTTCTCCAAGCATTTGGACTTGGGCTGGACATTTAGGGCTCACCAAATATTTGTTTAATAGAAGCTGGGTGTGGTGGCACGCACCCTTTGATCCCAGCCCTCCTGAGGCAGGATTGTGAGTTTAAAACCAGGTATGTCTCAGAAAACAAACAAGCAAAACAAATATTTGTTGAATGAGCGAGTGACTGAAATTGCCATGGACTAGTACAGCTGTAAGCATCAAGTGTGAGAGAGTTGTGTGGTATTTCCAAGTTGTGACGTCTGGTTGGCCTTGGCTGACCTAGCATTCCTCTCACTTCTCAAGCCTGGGATTGACCTTGCTGTGCTCAGGCCATCAGTTCAGGGCTTGTGGATGCTCAGCATGCACTTCGCCATTAAGGTATACTCTCGAGCCTTGGTTTGCTGTTTTAGACCCATGTTCACCTCCCTGGTGAAGCGTCCCAGCAGACCTCTGGCCTGCTCAGAGAAGGGTTTTCCTCTGAGTGGACGTGTTCATTCTGCATGTACCACTGGGTTTGAACATCACTTTTCATCTTTGTAGGTGCCTGTCAGCCACAAGGGTGTCATAGCTGGCAATTTTTGCTCTCTTCCTCCTGTGTTCTTCGAATGCTTGTAAGGATACTTTCCTGGGGGCTATTTATGTTGAATCTCTCTTCCTCTTTGGAATTTTCTAGGTAAAGTCAGGAAGACACAACTGTGACCTTTAACCCCTTTGATTCTCTCTTGTGACTTCAGAAGTTATGAGTAACTGCAACTGACCTGACAGTTTAGTAACATCATACGTGAAACTCCAGAGTGAAAAGTCAACCTTGGCTCCTAGTGCCCTTCTCATTCTGCTTTATCCCTTAGGGTTTCTGCCCCATGTCATCACCCTGACACGTCTCTTTAGGGGAGTGGTAACTGCACTTTCTTCCAAGCTTTGCTTCTTGCAAAGGTCTTAAAGAGCAAACTTAACCTGTGGTTTAGAAAATAAAAACCAGACTAGAATTGGAGAGGTGCAGAACTCCCTGTCCTTGGAGAGGAAGTTTGATGGTAGTGGAAACTTCCTCTCTGGGTATCCCCAGATTTCTCCATGGCTGACCTTTATCTCACATGGAGTGTCCCTGCTGGTGGTTTGACATTTGATGTGTGGAGGGGAATGGGGTGGAGAGAAGATGCCTCGACAGTAACCAACCTTCCCTTTCAAAAATTAAAGATTTACTGAGGTCAGCTGAGGAGTATCTGGAAGGGGCTGGTGAAGCTTTTGGAAATAAGAATGTTTTTCATGTTGGAGATCTTTTCTTCTTTTTTCTTTGAAGTTTTGGGTTGGACATATTTTTGCTATCAGGGCCCTGGGTTGCTACCCCAGCCCCTAGAATGTTCTTTGCTGTTTCAGCTTCCAAACTCCTCTCTTTCTACCTTCCTGACACCTTTTCTCCTCTCTTAAAATCTTGAGATTCCTGGATCTTCCCCCAGATGAAATGTGGCATTTCCTCCGATTTCCTTGTTGCCTGCCTTGTCAGCCACAGTGACTCAGTTCACTTCCCCCTAACGCCTTTCCTCTTGGTAGCATGAGCTATTTTGTCAAGGGCAGATGCAGACTCAGTAATCTGTTTCCATCCCTTGATCCTGCAATGCCATCTTCTGAGGGTGATGCTCATCAGACAGCAGGTCTGCTGCTTGGATCCTTGGGAGTCTTAGGCTACTTGACTTGAGCAGTTTTTCCCAGCAGGCATTTGGTTTTGGTTGTCACACCTGTCGTGGGTATGAGGCCTCTACTGACATCTAGCGCCTGGGGCAGGATTGAGCCCCACCACTGAGAATTAGACAGCTCACAGTGGCCTTCATGCCATGAATTGAAGACCTGTGGTGGGGTCACCAGGTGTGCCTCCTACTTCTGGGGTTTGTTATATTATGAATCTAAGAAAGAGGGGCAGAGAGCAGGAGCCACCAAGCACAGATTTAGGAGGGGAAAACTGCTTTATCTTGTGATATTTTTGAATATTGCCACTCAAGATATTTTAAGTTACATGTTATATGTGTTTTTATATCTCTATGGATGAAAATGGGGGTGCCCTTTTCCTTTTGTCTTTACTTAAATAATTCTAGAGACTGAAAGTTTCTTATTCTTACTCTGGTCTTAAAACCATTGTTGATGACATGTACATGCAGTTTTACTTTCTAGAGAAAGTTCAAATGCTCAATTATACATCAACAAATTATTTCCTGCATAGACAGTGTTAATATTCTGACAAAATACCAGATACCTTTGGCTGTGTTTCAGGATCTGCTTCCCTCTTGGTTGAACTTCACTGGGAGCAGTTGACATTTTCTTCCTTATATTATTTGTGCCTCACCTGTTATGTCCTTAACGTGTTAATTAAAGTGACAAGTCACCGTGAAAAACAGAGAAATGAGACTTATTCAATAGGGTCACATTTAAAAGAACAAATGAAGAGGTCCAAGACTTTCTTTTTGGGGTTCTGACATGAAGATTCAGTTTCAACAGAAGACAAGAGGTATGCTTAGCTAAACAGTCCTGATCAGGGTATGTTCCTGCTCATCCTGAGCTGTCACGAACACACCATTGTCTCCACTCCGGCTCCCAGGGTCTCTCCTGGAAGTTGTGTGCAGGGAGTGAAGCCTCTTGCTGGGAGGCAAGTTCCTTCTCTGGCTGGCACCGGGATTTCAGCTGTTTGCTTCTGCAGCATGAGATTCCTGGGGAAATGCCAATTCCTTGGGGCCCACTGTTTCAACAGTAGGAGAGCTGGAGGAAGGGGCACATCTGCACTCCTGCCAGGACAGGAGGGTTGCACTCCTGCATACCCACTTTCTCCAGCAGGAGGGAGTACCCTACACCAAAGCGTAACAATCTCTCTGATAGAGATTGCATGTGAGAAGCTGCAATGACGTTTTATGTCTGTTTTAAGTAAGAAAACCTTTGTAGGCAGAAGCAGTGGAGAATGCAGTATATAAAAAGAAAAGCCTCAGGATAGGAGTTCTTATTCCCTGTTATTCCCAGCTGTGTACCTTCTGTCATTCATTTGTTCAGGAGTGTGCTACATAGCTAGAGACCGAGCCTCAGGACTATTGGACACAGGATGGAGCAAGGAGGTCAAGTACCCCCCAACCGTGGCCAGAGCCACCACATGCTTCTCAGCCTGGGTCAGGGTGCAGGGGACTTCCTCCGGGAGTAAGACCTCAGAAAACTGAGAAATGAGTGAGAGGCAGAAACAGGGAGGCATTTCTGGCAGAGACGTCACATGGAAGACAAGTGAAGAGAGCGTGTTTAGAAAGAGACGGCAGAGCTGGCTGCTCACCTGTGTGACTGTGAAGACTGTCACTGAATTACACGCTTCAGATGGCCGAAGTGGCCTGGCGTGAGGTGCATGCTTTTAATCCCAGACTTGGGGGCAGAGGGAGGACGATTATTGTGAGTTTGAGGTCAGCCTGTGCTAGATTGTGACCCTTCCTCAACAAAAACCAAATATATATATAATTGAATATAAAATAATAAAAAATAAAAATAAAACAAAATGGCTACAGATGGGCTGCGTAGGCAACACAGTGATACAGTGCTTACCTAGCATGCATAAGGCCCTGGGTTTGATCCATAGCACCCATTCTGAGTCAAAGTTGCATACTTTATGCTATATATTTTACTATAAAAATGGATCTTCTTAAAATTCTTAAACTTAATTCTTAAAATTTCTTAAACTCCAAAATTGGGGGTTGGTGAATATGACCCAAGTACATTATGTACATACCTGAAAATGCTACCAGGAAACACATTGCTTTCCACAATTAATAAATGCTAATAAAATATCCAGAATCCTATGTCCCCAGATGAACTTTGGGTGGGAAGTTGTAGCAGGAGTGGACAGTTGCAGGAGACAGAGCAGGTGGGTTCCAGGAGCAAGGGGCGGGGTCTAGTCTTACCTGGGAAGCTGTGGAAGGCTTTGAGTGCCATGGTCAAGTCCTTACTTCAGTATGAAGTCCACTCTGGAGCCAGGCTGCTGAAGGGATTGAAGGATTGGCCACCGTCTAGGCATGCAGGGGCCAGGGTCTGAGCAGGAGAGAGTCACGGCCTAACCCGAGTGAGGCTGGAAGTGAGCCGAAGTGACATCTCAGAGAGATAATGACGGAGGACCATCCTGCCAGAGAATGGGAGTGGGGTGTGGGGTTGAGGGAGCTGAAGCGTGATGTCAGGGGGCAGAGCAGAGAGGGAAATGTGATGGGTGGTGGTCCGTGGAAGAGTGGGGAAGCAGGTCCTTCTTTGTGGATGCACGTCTTACAGATGAGGGGCTCGAAGCTCTGGAGGACAGACAGTTGGCTAAGCTCTCCCTAGCTGGTAAATGACTGGATCCGTTTATACCTTCCTTTCCATGTGTATTAACATCTCAGGCTTTTCTAGCCACCTTGGGCCAAATGTGAAGCTTAGGACAGCAGGAATTTATTGCTGCACAGTTACAGAAGCTAGAACTCCAAAGTCAAGCTGTCAACAGGGACATATGCCCTCCAAGGGTGTCCCTCTCTGTCTTCTCCTGGCTTCTGTGGGCAGCCTGCGAGCCTCTCTTCTCCAACCATAACTTGCATCACCTGTATGTCTGCCTGCAGCTCACAGGCTGGGCTTGTGTGCTCTGAGCCTTCCCACGACTTTCCTCTCCGTGTTTGGACTTCATCTTAAAAGGACACAAACTATTCGATTAGTATTCACCCAAGTCCAGCATGACCTCTCCTTAACCTGCAAACCTGCAGGTTACACCTGCAAAGACCCTGTTTCCAAATAGATGCATTCACAGGCCTCAGGATCTGGGAAGATTTGTCTGTGGAGAGGACAAGGCCAGTTCATAGCACTGTCTCATATCATATCTCATCCATCCCCAGTGTCCTCATCATCATCTTTATCTAGGAAGAAGGTATGTGAGCCAGCAAGGGTATGAGAAAGTAGGAGTGTTGAATCAGAAATACCCAAGTTTTAATCGTGTCTCTGTGACTTTGAATAAATTATATACCTTAGAGGACCTCAGTTTCTTGGTAGAAATCACTGTTCTCATTGGGTTTTGACTATAAGTTTTTTTGTTTTTGTTTCTATAGAAACATGTTTTTAGAGAAAAAAATTATCAGTAATCCTTGTTAAAGGCCAGTGTCCGTGGCTTTATTCAGGACTTTCGAGGTACATATGGGGTCCACTGTTCTGGGGGAATTAGGCTAGGCTCAACCTCAAATACAGCACCAAAGTGGGAACTTAGAGCAAGGAAGAATGAAGTGGGTCAGTGGGTGGAAAACTACCAAGAGATCACATCAGGGGCAAGGCTTTGCAAGTAAGAGCCTTAAACTACCGAGCCATATTTCCAGCCTGATCCAGAAATTTATTTAAGACAAATGTTGGATTCTCAGGTATTGGGAAACTGTTGCGTTGGAAATGAAGACTAGTTTGGATCTTATCTTCCAGGTTGTGCTGCTTTTTTTTTTTTTTTTTTCAAGGTAGGGTCTCACTGCTACTGGGCTGACCTGGAGCTCACTCTAGTCCCAGGCTGGCTTCGAGCTCATGGCAGTCCTTCTAACCCAGCCTCTCAAATGCTGGGGTTAAAGGTATAGGCTACCAGGCCTGGCAATGTTGCTTTTATAATCTAATTATTTCTGCTTCTAGATACCTCCTTGCCTTTAGCTTCCTACTTTTATTAATGAGATCAGTGATTTGAAGCATCTCCTTTCAAATCAGACTGTCTGGACTCAACATCCTAACCCCAACACCTATTGCTTATTCTCTGTAAGCATCTGTGCCCTCACCGGCAAACAATGAGAACAAAGACCACACTGGAAGTATTCCATGTGAGTCACAAGGGAACCACTAAGCTCAGGTTGGGATTTAATTAGAATGTGACTTTTGGGTGGCATCTGGTTAGTACCTTTCCTTATACATGGCTCTCATGTTTTGATGGTGGTTTTGATATATCATTCTGTTCTTTTTACTATGTTGGAGTTTCCTAGGTGAGTATCTCAGCTGTGCCTTACATTTTTAATGTTGATGATTTGCTGCCCCCTAGAGGTTACTATAGAAAGAGCAGAAGTTGCCATTGGTAACTGACTTCCTTAGATGCCTCATAGAAAACCAGATCATCTTGGTGGCCCTGAAGCCAGCTCTAAAGAACTCCAAATTCTGCTGTTCTGAGACATTTATTTTCCTTAGTATCATAAGAGAATATTTGAATAAAACAGATTGAGTATCCCTTATCTGAAAATTTGGGGCTAGATACGTTTCAGATCAGATTTGTGGAGGTTTTTTATTATTATTATTATTATTAGAAGATACTTATATGGACTTTACTGATTGAGCATCCTTGTTTGAAAATCCAAAATTCGGGCTGGCATATGCCTCAGTGGATATAGTACCTACCCCGGCATGTATGAAGCCCAGAGTTAGATCCCCAGCATTACACAAACCTAGGCTTGGTGGTAATGCCAGTAATCCTAGCCCTTGGGAGGTGGAGTCAGGAGTTTAAGGTCATCCTCAGATTCATACGGAGTCTCAAAAACAAACAAATTTCAGATTAAGAACCCTCAATCCATACCAGTATCCCTTTGGATTCTTTGTGGATTTGGCAGAACTCACAAGGCATTCTTAGCAGGTTGATTCTCCGTTTCCCCCCTTGCTTACCTAGGATAGTAAAGTAGTGTTTATTGAACTAAATGAAGAGTTTTGCTGCTGAAGGCATGGCTTAGTAGCTGACTTGTCTTGCTTTGGTTTTGGGTGTTTGGTTTTAGTTGTGAACTTGAGTGTTCTGTGTAAAACCCTAAAACAGTGACTGTTCTGACCATCTGTGCTTGCCCCCTTGCTGCCTGTGTCACACAGTCTGAGGGGGGAGGAGTGTATGAGCTCGTGCAGATCCTGTTCCCGACAGTACATCGTGTGGAAGCATCTGATTTCACAGTTTGATCTGGCTGGTGTTGGAGTGAAGGCTCCAGGGCAGGAAGCAGGAGCTGGTTGGGAGCTGGGTGCCAACCCGGAGGGCAGAACTGTCTTTTCAAATCAATGAGGAAGCATTGTAGGTTTTCCAGCTAGAGATCATGTGTCTCCTGTAGTGATACTACTTGGGAAATCCTTTCAAGATGTTTTAAAGGGAATTTCTAGGAGCACTTAGTCACTGAACCTTTCTACCTCCCAGTCATTCCTGTCCGATATTGTCTCTGCATTTGAGAACCTAAATCACATTTTCATGCAAGTCTAATGTGTGGTTTCAATAGAGCTCTTTGTATTTTATGCCTTTAACAATTCTTTAAATACCATGTGAGCAGACACTGGTATTGCCTATTACTGTAATCATTCCAATTAAACAGCACACCATGAATACTATTCTGAGTGCCTCTGCATCATGTATACAGGGTTCATGTCTACTTTGTTGGTATGTCCTCTGATGTGGACCATGGTGCTGGCTGCCTGCTCAGTAGTGGACATTCCTTTCCTTTTTTCTTCCACTGGCCAACATGTCCTTTATCGGCTTCCCGGTATGCTTTGGGAGAGGGCTCATTGCTCATACAGCTGCACAACATAATAGTAGTCTGTTGCCAGAGTGGCTGAAACCCCCAGTCTGTGACCTGGGAACAGAGAGACAGATCGTGGCTAGTGTAAGATGATAGGCGCCACAGGTGTGTAATGTTTAAGAGAAAACAGAAAGCTCAGTAATGAAATAATATGGTAGTTCGATGTTTTGGAAAAGTCAGCGTCAGTGCACACAGTATCTAGGACCAGCAAAGTACACAAGTTTAAAACAAGGCAAGATCCTAGCTGAATCGTTCTACTGAGCCACTTCCAGGCCCAAGGCAGAAGGCAGCGTCAGCAGCACTGATCCTGTCTCTTAAAATCTGACATTCGGTCCATCATAGGGAATGTGTAATTCCAGCACAGGGAAGGCAGACACTGCTGGATCCTAGTGCTCATTGGCTAATTAATCTAGCAAATCAGTGCGCTCTAAGTTCACTGAGAGACTGTAAAACAACAACAAGAAAAACTAAGACAGTGACCGAGGAAAGCACTCAAGTCGCCCTTTGGCCTCCACATGCACATACACATGTGAGCATGACCACCTACCTATACAACGTGTACCTGCCCACAGGAAATTGCACACGCATGCATGCATACCGTGCATAAGACACATAAAAACATTGAGGTTAAAATATGACTTTCTTTTCTTGCTGTGACTTCATGCCTCACAAAACAACTAATGGAAGAAGGGGTTTATTTTGGCTTATAAAGTGAGAGGACACAGTCCAGGCATGGTGGTTACATGGTAGCCACAGTCAGGAAGCAGAGACAGGCAGTAAGTGGAACCAGGCTAGAGAACCTCATGGCCCACCGACAATGACTCACTTCTTCCTGAAGAGTCTCCCAGCAGGGGACCAAACGGTCCAATAGCAGAGCTGTGGGGGACAGGTCACACTCAAATGCCAACAATATTATTTGTGACCCCGTCTGTTTTCCACACAAGAGTTGGACCTCACTGGCTTTTGAGTGAGGCTTTGGCGAGCATGCCAGTGGACTGGGAGTTTTGAACGTTTGTCTGTTGCAGTTTGTCATGTCTCTACACACAAACATTAGTTTGGGGGTTTCTTTTTCTTTTTCCTTTGAACAGGGTCTCGCCATGGAGCCCAGGTGGCGTATGTTATGGGAAACTCCCTGGAGAGACACATGTCTTCACCCCAGGCAGGGCACAGACGACAGACCAGAGTAGATTACCCAGAACTGGTGTTGGTGGCCTATGAGTTAGTGTGGGGGGCTCTTTAGAGAGCCCAGCGAGGGGCTGCTTACAGGAGCAGTAGATGACTCCGAGGTCGCTGCACCCCGGGAGCGCTGCACAGCTGCAGGCTGCTCAGCTTGTATCTTTGCAACCTCGTAATCCCCCTGGCTCAGCTCAGCCTCCCAAGTGCTGGGATTTCAGGGATGTGCCACCCAAACCAGCCACACTGGGTTCCTTTGAAGAATATCCGAGATACCAATTTAAGAAAAGCATCAAGTTATTTCTTACTTCCACTCCCATGGACGGAATTGGAATCAGCTTTTAGTAGGACGCTTGGTTAGTTCTGTGGTTCCTTTAGGAAGGTGCTAAATGTTGGGCTTCATCAGCAGAGGAAGCTACTCAGTGCAGTCTCCTCCCCAGGGCCGTTGTGCAGGCTCTTAGTTGTTCATGTTGATCTACATGGATATGCAGCATTCTTTTTTGGTCTGTGTTTGTATGTACACGAGTGTACACGAGTGCACATGTGTGCATATGTGAGGAGGCCAGAGATTGATGTCAGAGGTCCTCTTCAACCACTGGAAACCTTATTTTTTGAGACATGGTCTCTTACTGAACCTGGAGCTCAGCTCTTCAGTTAGACTAGCTAGGCAGGCTGCCCAGCACAGGGATCACAGAATGCACCACATGGTTTGCTTTTTCATGGGTGCTGGGATCTGGACCCAGGTCCTCCTGCTTGCACTTTATCCCTGAGCCATCTCCCCAGTCCCTTGTACAGCGTCTAAAATAATAGTTTTTCTTTTCTCTCTTTTTTAAAAGACAATCTCATGTAGCACAAGCTGGCCTTGAACCACTCAGTCTGAGGATGGCCTTGAACTCCTGATCCACTGTGGACCTTCTAAGTGCTAGAAGGACAGGTGTGAGCGCCATACCAGCATAAAGGTGGATCTTGGCAAGAGTTCATTCTTGGCCTCTTCCTCAGCTCCATCATAATTACATTGTGACAAAGAGTTTGAGGTGAAGCTGGGAGAAGGTTATAGTTTCTCAGTTCACATTTTGGCCTTCGGAGTTGGTGGTTTTTATTGGCTAGCCTTGACCTTTCCTCCTTCACTGAAACAGCCGGGTCACCTGAGGGGTAAAAAGGGGGCATGGTGGATCTAACCTCAGTGGATTTATTTTGGTTATGACAATGAACCAGCTTCCAAGGGAATTTAACTTCGTGTTCATATTTCACATACTTCTCTTTTTCCCTTTCAGGTTTACTGAGGACAGACACAGTTCCCGAGGAAGGAGAGGATGCAGCAGCCACACTCAATGCCACGGAGACTCTGTCTGAAGAGGAGCAGGATGAGCTGAGACGAGAACTTGCCAAGGTAAAGGGCCATTCTTCCCTTCTTTCCCTGTAGCCCAGGATGACCTGGAGCTCACTCTGTAGCTCCAGGCTGGCCTCTACTTC
>PVHP010026493.1:0-24606 GCA_004024765.1 Zapus hudsonius | reverse complement strand
TATCACATTTGTTGGGTGACTGTAGGGAATTGCATAGATAAGTAGCAACTGATCATGGCAGGACATTAGCATGAGATTTGGAGAGGTTGGAAGAAGGAAGAATGGCAAATGTTTATGAGGAGAAACATGGCTCATGTATGTCTAGGTCATGGGGAATGGTAAAAGCAAGTGTTCACTTGGAGCATGAGCATTGGAGAACGCATCATTATTTTTCTGTATGTGAACAACATACTTAGTCATATTGGAATCCACAAGCTTAGTGACATGTCACAGGGGTCTTGTTCTCTTCCCTTCTCAACTGTATAGTAGGAAAAGAGTGGAGATGACACCTGAAAATGATAAGATATGATTCCAGAGGAACTTTAATCTTCAGGGAGGCTAAAGGAAGAATTGTAGGGTGTGTCAGTTGAGGAATTAAGAAGCAACCGTAACTGTTGTCAAATAAAGACAAAAATCAAGACAGTGACAATGAGATGGAAAGACGGCAGAGACAGTGACAAAATAGTAAGACACACTTAACTCAGGGAGGAAGGAAGAGTAGAAAACTCCCAACAAATTATGGGTTATTAATACACCTAGGAAAGACAGAACAGATCAGGCTGAAGTTTGGAAAATGATGTAGAATATTATTTTAATAGTTCCTCTTGGAGTACTACAGACAGAGCTGGGAGTAGGAGGGTGACCCCAGCATATATCGTCATAACATATGGAGAGAGAATTTGAAGGAGCAGCTAGGCTCTTTTCCAGACTCTCCTGAGGGAAGCAAGTCAATCCAATCTTCTGGAGTCAGTAGTGATCCATTTCTACACAGCATTTTTAAAGTTCAGAGATAAAAGTGTGAAATATGTATGAGTAACCTTACATGTCATAACCTTAAATTTTAGTGTGCAAAATTTTGAATTCATGTTTCTATAAATGGAAGCATAAGATACTCATTATCTTCTTTCTCTGTGTTCATCTCATCCTTTGGAAAACTCTTTTTGCCCCTTGGGCCACTTCTCGAAATAGTTTGTGACATTTGAGTTGAACTCTCCTCTCTGAGGCTGGGTAAGTGTGTGATCCAGGCTTGCATCAAGGGTAGTGGACTTGGTGGCTAGCTTAAGGCGAAAATGTGGTACAAGAAGCACTTCAGAAGAAAACATCACGCCCTCCTCTAGAATTACTGAGAGACCAAGACAAAGGCCTGATGGTAACCAACTTGCCTGGGAACAGAAATAAATAAGAAGCAAAATGCTGACAGATGCAGAGCCCTGCTGGAATGATCTGAGTGAGCTCTCCAATCTAACTATGCTGCCACCAGAGTCCACAAAGCCATCTTTAGCTAATGCTACTCTGACTTTGGTTCCCTTTAAACTGCACCACACATAAACTAAGTCCAGAATGAACAATGCCTACCACAGTCTATATCACGTGGTGAACATGTCCTGAATGAGGCCAAATCTTGGAGGTCTGTCCATGGTGCTTAAGCTAATAAAGATGTTTTGCACACTCCAGGGAAAGCAGAGCCCCTTGTAATCAGCAGCATCATGATTTCTAATAGGGAAGAGAGGCATTCCCTAGGTCCAATAGGGGTGATGGAGAGGAAGAGGAAATCATAGCAGAGAAGGCTTGTGAAACAAACGAAGCTGAAGGCCTATGGCACTTTAAAATGTGCTATTTATTCAAAAGCATTCTATGTACCAGAAATGCTCATGCTCACTGCACCTATATTTTGTTCCCAAAAGTCATAACAACAACTATAATAAAAGCACATGACCACCTCCCCCACTCTTTCACACTGGACTGTGTACTCTAAAATTCTATGTTCTGTCATGTGCTACAGAAATAACAAACCCTTGCAGACTGGCTCAGCCCATCAGACTCTGCTGTTAGCTTATGTAGGGCACTCTGGGGCACAAGCAGCTCGGGCATCAAATCAAAAGGAAGCCTTTGTCACACATCCCATCCTGTCATGCACATGTGTGGTCCCTACTGCCAGCCCAGGCAAAGGGGGCTGGAGCTGGGATCTTCATTTGCCTGACACCAGTTAGAAGCAGTAAGAGCTTTCCTCTTGGCCTCTTTGAAGTCAGTTCAACAGAAGCATCAGTCTACAGGGTCTACAGTAAGGAGTTTCCACCATGACCACTATAAATGTTAGATCCCATCTCAGCCTCACAGCACAGAGACCAGCAGAAGAAACCATGGAACCTGAAACATACACACACACACACACACACACACACACACACACACACACACACTTACTTCATTAAAACAAACAAGGAAGCATTACTAATGTGAGGGTGGCAAACAATCCCTAGGGCTTGCTAGCTAGCTAATGTAGCTGAATCAGTGAACTCCTGGTTCAGCGAGAGACTTTGTTTCGAAAAATAAGGAGAGCTAGTAAGATATCTCAGTGGTAACAGGCACTTGCTTGCAAAGCCTGTTGTCCTGGAATAAATTTCCCAGTACCCACATAAAGCCAGATGTACAAAGTGACTCACTTATCTATAGTCTATCTATAGCAATGGGAGGTCCTGGTGCACCCATATTCTTGTTCTCTCCTTGCAATAAATAAATAAATAAATTAATTAATAAATAAATAAATAAATAAATAAATAAATAAATAAATAAATAATTTAAAAATGCTATCCTCTGTACTTTCTAGTATCTATAAGGGAAGGTGTTTCTGAGATAAATGCTATTTTTATCAAACATCTACAACAATAGTAAAGCCCACATTTGGGTTTGTCTGGTGAGGTTGTTTTAACAGAGCATTCAGTGAGGAAGACAAGCCTGAGTTCAATGTGATTACTGTCCCATGTGCTGGACTCCAAGAATGAATGAACGGGTTGGAGGAAAATATTATCAAATGTCAAAAAAAGGCAGTGAAGTATTTTGAAACTGGTTTTGAGAATAAATATCTAAGATTCTCTGGAAAGGCCAGTCACTTCTTTAACATGTTTTTATATGTAATTATGTGTTTTAAACTGATTAGATTTATCATTTTATACACCAACATCAACATATAGAGTGACTGTTCTGCTTGCCTTATGAAGAGAAAGCATTATGAGCATATTAATTGTGAGTTGAGGCAGATAACAAGATCTCAGTAGGAAAAATTGGATTCAGAGTTTTGGGGAAAAATTATGAGGAATGTCTTAATGAGAAAATATTACTTGAAAGTACAAATAATATGATTAGGGTCGTGATTTAAAATGATAAGTTGCTATAAGTTAGAAAGAGCTATTTGGAATGCTCTTGGAAGCATTTATTAGTCTCCAGCTCTACATACCATGTTACCTGTGACATCAACCCAAAATGCTTACGTATCATAAGACATGTTGAACAACTGTTTGATTTGAGACTCATATCTGCTAAATTGCTTAATTACTCAAATTTAAGTGTCCAATTTTTTTCTTATCACACTTGACTTAAAAGTGCAATTAAAATACAGGCAATAGATAGAAAAATATCAATGGAATGATATGCCTAGAGAATCTGTATGCTTACTAGGTTTGTGGATAAAACTTGGATCTCACCTAATTGTTCTTTACTTTGAAGAATAACTAGCAACAGACTACAATTGAAAGGCCCTGAGAGAATTTAACTCTTCAGTTCCCACCACTTTTCATCTTCTAATATCATAAGAATATCTAATTTATCTCAACATGGGAGTTATTTTTCTAGAGGTAGAACTTTAGGTGATTGCATCGTGGGTTTTCTCATCTGAAAGACCCAGATTTTATCTACCATCTATCACTTTAGTTGCTAGTTGTTCTCACCAATAGATACAGAAAATAGTTATCTATAACAATTGCTCAATAAAATAACATTTATTAACTATATGTTTGAATTTAAAGAAATCTATCCTCAAAAAAAAAGCTATCCTCAAAGTGAGAACACTACTCTCCTGATTCCAAGGAGTGAATCAGTTTAAACACATCTTTCCCACAAGGCAGTTTTAAATATTAATTATATAGTATAGGTTGTTTTAGAAAAGCATTTTTCTTACAGCTTAAAATAGCATTTATTATGTGAGTTCTATGCAAGCCTGCTATCCATTCATTCCCTATAGACACCATGAATGTAAAGAAACAACCTTTGCCAGTGAACACAAGAGACTGGGGTGGTACCTTGGAGTGACACTGTCTGCAGTGACACCTTGCAGCCCACATGACAAAGACCTCAGCATCCCCCATCTTCTATGACAGCCATTCACATAAGAGGGAGCACAGAGCAGACATCTCCATTTGAAAAAATCATGTTTATAAAAGTATCATGTGATATTTTCCCCAACTATTAGACTATAAATATAGTACTGAGCCCTTTAAGCTCTGCAAATACCCTAGTACTATGGTTCAGCTTATTAAAAAAACCCTGAAATCTTTATGTTGGTAAAATATTTCTGTAACACTTACATATTAGCTAACATAGCATTAAGTTACAAATCACAACAACCAGCAGTAATTCTAGTTTCGAGGATAATAACTACACAGCTCAGTGAAACTATTGTCCAGCCCTTAACTGCTTGCCTCCAAGAATGAATGCTCACAGATGCAAGAGTCTTCAGTGACCAGACTGGTTCACGTTTACCAGATTCAAGAAGGCTGCCTCAATAACTGCTTACAGATGCCCAGCCCAATTTGAAGCCCATCAATGTCAAAGGCAGAACTAATGGCAGCCACTCTGCCCCCCTACAAAGTATCTTGACAGTTGACAAGTGGCACAATGGCTACCAACAGGAACCATAAAAAGATCAAAAAGAGGTGGCATTCAAATTCCCAGAAGATCTCTACTCATAAAAATGACTACTATGAAAATGCCTCCCTTTTATTCACCTATTCCTTCTCATTTCTTTTAGTTCAATCTATAACAGAATCCCCATCCCCAGTGGGTTGGAAAGTTTAGTGGTGAGTCTACACTCCCAATTCTACACTTATTGGCCAGCAAATGACCTTAGGATGTTGTCACTAAAGCCTTGGTCTGCTCTGTGGCTTTGTTTCTCTGAATGAAGGACAAAATCCCTTTTGGGTTCCTCCCTTAAAAGAGGACAGGATGAATTGTGGGTAACAATTCCACCACTGCAAGTTAAGAAGTAGAAACTTTTCTCTTCCACTGCAGCTATTTCTGATTCCCTCAGACTCAAAAGAGAATGAAGTAATCACCAGACTATAGGGTTTATTGTCCCTTGTTTTCAAAAAAAAAATAATTTCTCCATAGGTTTGCAGCTCTAAATACAGTATTGTCAGATATTATTTGCATTTTAGTCAGCTTTCCCATTGCTGTACAGAAAGAAGCCAAGCAAAAGTTGCTTGTGGAAGAAGGGATTTATTTTGGCTTACAGACTTGAGGGGAGACTCATCATGGCAGGTAAAATGATGGTATGAGCAGAGGGGTTGACATCACATCCTGGCCAACATCAGGTGTACAACAGCAATAGGAGAGTGTGCCAAACACTGGCAAGAGGAAGCTGGATATAACCTCCAAAAGCCTGCCCCCAACAACACATCTCCAATAAGATTCAAAATTGCCATCAGCTGGGGCTGTATTCAGAACACAGACATTTGTGGGAGGCACCTGGATCAAACCATCACAATCACTTATGTCTCTAGTTTATTAAAATGACTTCATACTGTTTAATACCTATATTAATGTGATTTCCACTCAGGGTTATTTTTTGAAGCTCCATCTCTATTTGTCTGTGCTGTTTTAGTTCATTAATTTACATAACTGAATACCATTGAGTTTTGTCAATGTAACAGAACGTATCCATTCTCCTATTGGATATGTGAATTATTCCCAGCCTTTTGGTGTAACAAGAAATTGTGTGTGAACATCGAGGTGTATGTCTTCTAACAAGTGGTTTCCTGGGGGTCTGTATCAAGCAGTAGATTCTTATACATAGAATTTGTCCTTATGTGGTATCCAAGATATTGCATGTTTGTTTCTAAAAGTGGTTATTCCATTTTCCATGGTTTCCAGGGTGGATGAGGTTTCCATGGAACATCGAGCTCACCACACTGAAACAACATTATTTCTGTAGCCTGATGAGTAACAAACAACGGGTATCTTAACTTGTATTGCATGGATTTCCAAGGATGAAAATATTTTCATATTTGTTTCCTTAGTTCATTTGAATTGTTGCAATAAAGTATCATAAACACTGTAGCTCAAGAACAAGACAGCAACAGATTTGGTGTCTGATTAGGAGCCTCTTTCTGATTCACAGAAGGTACATTCTATCTGTTCATATGGTGGGAGGGGACACCTTTGGTCTCTTCAGCCTCTTATGAGGGCATTAAGTACATTTATGAAGGTTCCAGTTTGTTGAACAAATCACCTCTCACCACACTAACCCCATCACACTGGGGATTAGGTTTCAAAATAAGAATGCTGTGAAGCTCAAACACTTCGATCATAGCATTTTCTCTTCATGCTTTTCTGAAATGGTATGATTTTTCATCCATTTTGGAAATTACTTTTTCAATGTTTTTCTTTTTCTTATACATTTCTTTATAATTAGATACATCTTGATCCTTTGGTCAGTGATAAAAATATCCTCTTTAAGAGTGTGGCTTACCCTTCCCACTTAGCATTTGTGGTATCTTCTTATGAACATTAATATATTTATTCATCTAGAGTTGGCATTTAAAAATATCAGTTGAGAAACTCCTGTCATAAGATACAAAAATAAGTTTCCAAAAGCTTCTTCTTAAAGGTTTATATTTGCCTTACAGAGTCAAGTCCTAAATACACATGGAATTTTAAATGTGTACATGTTAAGATCCAAATTTATTTTTCCATATGCATGACTTATTTTTTCCCAGCTACACAACACATCCTATACTCACAATTTTAAAATGCTCACAGTTACAGTAAATCTTAACTAACAACTTTATGGAATTTAGAATCACCATGGAAACAAATCCATTGGAATATCTGTGAGAGAGTTTTTAGGTTAGATAAACTGAGGTAGGAAGATCCATTCTAAGTACTATTCCCTGGGATGGGGATCCTGGATTATATAAAAAGGAGAGAGTTGAGAAAGAGCATTCATAACTCTCTGCTCCCTGGCTGCAGAAGTGATGTGACCACCGGCTTCATATTCCTGCTGCCATGTCTTGCCCACCATGATGGACCATATCCCCTTGAACTGTGAGCCAAAGTAAACTCATCCTTCTTAAATTTCTTTTGTCAGATTGCGATGGTTAAATTTTGTTATCAATTTGACCTTTTTGTTAAGTTTGGGTAGGTCTCTGAGGATGTTCAAAGGAAGGCAGTCCTCTCAGTAGGGGAAAGGATGTAAGGAAACTCAGGGGAACTAGAAACAGACATCCCTTCCTGGGAGGGCAGTGCAGGAAGGAAATTCCAGAGACTCAAGAAGTCAACAAGACTGGGGAAAGTTTCAACATTACACACTAAGGCTATATAGAGGGGAGAAAAATCCCACCCTGCCTGTTTGTTGTTCTCTGTATGTGGTGTTAGTGATGGTTTCTGTGTGTTTGGACCTGTGAAAGGAGGCTAGCCTCTTTCTCCATGATGAAACTTCCCTTGAATCTATAGCTTCAGTAAATCCCTTCCTCCCATAACTGTGCCTGATATGGAGATTCATCCCTGTGCAATAGAAGTTCACTATGACCTACATATTGTCACAACAAAGAAAAATACAACTAATACAACTTTGTTTTATCAACTTGTCATATGTGTTTATCTGGGTCTGTCTGTACTCTATTTTGAACCACTTGTCAAATAGTCTATACCTCTGTTGGTTATATTAATGTGTATATGTACATACAAGTTGAATGAAACTATAGAATAAAGCTATAATTGTTGATAGCTCATAAGTTATGTGCCCTAGCCCCCAAACTCTTTCTGCCTCCTGAGGTGAGTGTAACTTGTCCTTGGGTCTTTGGTATCCATTGTTCATTAGAAAATGAGCTTGAGAAGTCTCCTGTTGCCATTTTGAATGAATTGTATTGCAGTAAAGTGACCTACAGAGAATTGATGTTTTATGCTATTAAGGACGTCAATAGAGATAGTGATTTTTCTCTATTTGATTTTTTATATTTAGTATCTTTTGATAAAGTGTAAAAGTTTTCTCCATAAAGGTCATACATAACTTTTGTTTTGTTTGTTCACATTGGATATTGGGATAACATGCACTATGAAAATTATTTTTAATTGTGCTTTCTAATTCATTATTGTTAGAGAATAAATATCCATTTGATGCTGCCTAAAAGCACTTAAATTTATGAAGCACTCATCCCTAGTTAGCTGAGTGTTTTCTTATTTATTCATTTGGTTTGTTCTTTTGTTCTTCTTTAGTAAATCATTAATGGGTATTAAATTTTGTTCAATATGTTTTATGAATCAATTGGGATATTTAGTATGGTGAATTCTACTTTTTAGTTCTAACATTAAGCCATCTTGCATTCCATAAGTATATAAACCTCTATCATAAAGATTTCCCTTTGTATTTACTCCTAGATTCACTGTATTGTCCTCAGTCTTTTTTTTTTATTTTCAAGTATTTTTTTATTGTCCATAATGAGTTACATTGTTTAGTGGGCCAACAATGAGTTGTTATCCCCAATTCCTCATTGCCCCCCTCCCCATCCCAGTCAGCTGGATATCCTCCTCTGTGGGCCGTCTGTATCAGTCTCTGTGGTAGGGGACCATGGATAGCTCAGTCTTCAGCCAGGTTCTCCTGACCCAAGTGTGTTGAAGTAAGTGCTTTCCCACTTCTGTTTACACTGTCCTTTAGTCGTGGTGTGACCTGAGTCGCTTGTCATGCCTCTCTGGATACCTACCAGTTAACAACTCATGAAAATGTCTCAATGGAGAACATTTTAATGTATCCAATGGACATTTTGTTCAGCTTTTCATTTTGTGATGATAAGATCCAAGCACATTAATTTAATTATGCTTGGCTGTGAGACCTTGGAAATCAACCTAGTAGATGTGTGTAGGCAGGTGTTGTGTGTGGGGGGGGCAGCATTTGCATGTTATTGTAGAGAAAAGAGCATTAGTAGAATTCCTGGCATTGAAATGTTTAAAAACCAGAAAGGGCGTGTGAATAAAAATTGAAATATCTTTTAGGCATGGTGGGACAATGACTATAAGTTTACAGTTTAACAGGAAGCAGCTCATTACAACAATAACGTCACTCTTCCTTGTCAGGACCCTCATTGCTGTCAGACATTACGCATTAAACTGTAGAACACGAGAATACTCATCAGAAAAGGTATTGAAAGCCCCTAGAAAACTATCCAGTGTCGAAATCTCCATTTAAATTTCCTCCCAAATGATTTCTTCTGCACTTTGAACATGTATGATTTGGTAGCCTATTCTAGTTTCTCTCTACCATTTCTTAAGTTCAGTGACCAAACACCATAGAAAACTCAAGTGAACTAAGGAAGACACCTACTGCTAAGGAGGTTATAAGCCATATACAAATCAAGAATGAGTACCAGAAGGCTCATCCCTTCTGTACTGTGGGACCTGTGCACACACTTATGATGCACAATGCTATGTGGAGACTCCATGAAGTTACTGATGATTGCTCTGAAATTTTGCTTTGCTCAGGTGAACAATCTTGAAACCCTCCCTAAGTGCCCTATCTAGTACATATCCATCTTATCTTGGTTTTCCTATTTTGCCTTTCTTGTCATTCAGTCATGGTGTGACCCTGGACAGAAACAGAACTTGACCTTAGGCTGTTCTGACTCTAAACTCTGACAGTTTAATCATGGGTTGTGCTTCTCTGGATATTTAGCAGTTAACAACTCAGGAGGATGCCTCCTTGATGAACTTTGTAAAGTTTCCAGTAAGCATCATGATTAGTTCTTTGTTCTTGGGATAAGATACCAAAAGATTAATTTAATAATGCTTGGCTGGTGGATCTTGGAAATATAACCTTGTATATAGTGATGTGTGTGTGTGTGTGTGTGTGTGTGTGTGTGTGTGTGTAAGAAAGGAGGGATAAAATTTCTGGCATTAAAAATTTAAAGACTAGGAAAAGAATTGTGAATTTATGACCAGCAAACAATATATGTTATTGTTAGACCAACTATAATCATACTTGGCCAACTCTATAATGTCAGCTGGAATAATATGCTATAATATTCTTGGTGCTTAATTAGCATAGCAAGCTTTACCAGTAGAGGGAGTTGTTTTAGTTTCTTGATGTACCCAAGTGCCTAGAGTAGTTCCTGGGACACCAAAATGATTACTAAAAGTTCAATGAACAGCAATAAGAGAGAAAGGAAAATTGGAATAGAGGAGAGGAAGGAGGAGAGATCAGCCTCAACTTCTCACTATGCAACATAGATTGAGAAATAGTGATCATCTTGGACCTTAGAGAAACAAACCCTCCATCCTAAAGTTTGGCAGCAACTTACCACAGCTCTGATATACACAGAGCTTTTCAAGTACCAAAAATCAATGGTAAAAGTCAAAGCATAAATATAAAATTTATGTTTGACTTAAAATACCCTAATCTGATTGGCAATAAAAAGGAACACAGTGGAGAGTCTAAAGATCACTGAGTGGAGAGAAAGAAGCCAGACATGCAAAGGTGGTGAATTGTGTATAATTCCCTTTGTATTAAATGGAAACTAGTCCATATGACCAAAAGGAAGCTGGTATTAATCTTGGACAGGAGGTAAGGGCATAAGAAATCTTTGGCAAAGTTGAAGAAATGTTTTAAATCTTGATGGTGGGTTTGCAGGTGTATTATAACAGGCATAACTCATTGATCAATGCACTTTAAATGAATATGGTTTATGAATGCATAACTTATAAGGAAATAAATCCTAAAAGGCCTAAGAAGCAGATATAGTCTTTAGTATGGTTTCCTCTCCCAAGAACAACTATACTCTGGCTGTGCAGAAAGTTATCAGCCTGGACACCAACAGAATACAAAGTCAGTCTGGACTTTTGTCATTTTTTTCACTCTTCCTTCATGCATCCCTGCTCCACCAGAGACTGAGAAGTCTCAGGCCCAAACTGTGTTCCTCAACTTCCCCATGGTCTCACGTGATGTTTTTTTCCATCATTCACCACTAACACTCCATCTGGGCCAAGGCATTCCTAACTTCCAGTATTTCTCATGAGATTCTTATCACAGCCCCAGCCTAACCTTACAGGAGTGTTTAAACATCAAGAAAGTACTGGAGCAAGAAAAAAAAAAAAAAGAAACTGTTCTTCGAATGGAAAGATTTTTCATTTAAATGCACTTTATTGTGTGATGTATTCCTTTAATTAAAGAGTGTGTCTGGGTGCATTGGTTGCTATTACGGTGCAATCCCTCATGTTTATTGAATGCAAGAGTAGCTGGAGCTCTGCAGCAGAAACTCACGTAACAGCTAGTGTGCAACTTCAAGCTGCAATTTCCTGATCTGTTTAGCTGCTAAGGGGAGGATAATTTTCAGGGTAATGATTTTGGTTAATGAGCAAATATGATGAGAGGCCTTCTGTCAATCTGAGTAAGTCAAGTTTAAAATATATATATATATCTACATAAAATATACATAAATAAATTCTTATATGTTTTTGTATATATATATATACATAGTGTGTATATATACATAATATACATATATTATGTATATATACATATATACATATATATATATATATTTATATATACATTACATACATGTATATATATATTTTTTTTTCCTATTTCTCAACTAGATTTGTATGGCTTCATGTTGCTTTCTAGTTCAGAAAATATTCTTCATTTCCATTAGAAATACTGAGCAAGACAGAGGAAAGCCAGGTGATAGGTCGGTTTTGATGATTTCAAAAGGTGATGAAGAAAAGTATAATTATTTATAATCCCTATAATTCTTGTCTCTATGTTTCTTCATGGTTTCCTCTTCGAGGCCTTATGACACGTTGTTAGCTTCCATGATGATCTGTAAACTAAGGCTTGGGGTGGGGGAGGGAATGAGTCATCTGAGGTGACAGAAAATAGGAGGGATGCACACGAGTGAGAGTTTGAGGCCACAACCTTTGTTCCTTCTACCGTGGACGCCTGGAGGTCAGCTGCAGCAGTGATTATGGCTCAAGTGGAATAAATAATAAAATTACCTTTGTATTTTTTATCCCATTAGTAAAAGAAAAAGGTATTTCAACATCTCTTCAATTACTGTGTTCTAATTATCCTTGTTTTCATAAAGAGAGAAAAGTGAAAAGGATTTTCATTCTATGACTATCAGGGAGGGTGGTCAGTGTCATTCCTAGGCATAGTCTTGACACACTGCAAAGAAAAGCGAGCTTTTCCTTTGGCTGTGACTCCTGCTATCTCCCCCCAAAAATAACTGAAACCAAAGAGGAACCATTAAAATTATCAGACAGAAACATAATCACTAATCGATAATTTGAATAAACTTGAATAAAGGTTTATTTCCCCACAATATCTGTTGAGCTCTGACAACACAATTTTGTATTTACGTGCAGAATTCTTTTCACCACAGTTCCTCATAAGAACAAAAATCCTCTCTTTTCTCCAAATAAATTTCCCTATATTTCTGAGATACCTTTTCTCTCCAAAAAAAAAAATTGTAAGCTTCCTTTTATGTGTATGGATGTGTTTTGGTGTGTGTGTGTGTGTGTGTGTGTGTGTGTGTGTGTGTGTGTGTGTGTGTGTATTTGTGCGTGTATTTGTGGTAGGCACACATTGGGGAAGCAAGAAGTTAATGCCAGGTGTCTTCCTCAATTGTTCTCCATGCTAGTTTTTGAGACAAGAT
Source organism: Zapus hudsonius (assembly GCA_004024765.1). NCBI lineage: Eukaryota > Metazoa > Chordata > Mammalia > Rodentia > Dipodidae > Zapus > Zapus hudsonius. The sequence goes on along the minus strand of PVHP010026493.1, from coordinate 11,869 downwards.
CTCACACTGAACCTAGAGCTCATGAATTCAGCTAGACTAGCTTTCAATCAAGCCCCAGGGATCCCCAACTGCCTCCCCAGCACTGGCATTACAAGCGCATATCACTAAGGTCAGCATGCTCCCTGGGTACTGGGGACCCAACTCAGGTCCTCCTGCTGGCCCAGCACAAGCACGTTACCCACTGTGAGCATCTCCCTGGTGCCAGGAATCTTCTTCAGGTGAGGGACACAAAGTAAATGCCTGGTATTTGTTACTTGTCCCATTGCTCTACACAATATTGATGAAAACAACTTAAAAAAGGAAAGGGGTTATTTTGGCTTACTAATTGAGGATGTAGTCCATCATGGTGGGGTAAACTCCCAGGAGGACCAGGAAGCAGGTGGGCACATTAAATGCACAGTCAGCAAACAGAATGCTGGTCCTTGGCGAGTGTTTTTCTTTTTGAGTCTAGGAACGTAGCCCACAGTATGGTGCCACACACAGAGTGACTCTTCTTATTGCCATTAACCTGATCTAGGAATTCCCTCACAGACATGCTCAGAGATTTTCTTCTCAGTGATTCCAGATCCAGTCATGTTGACAATATTAATCATCATCCCCTTATTAAGACAAGCCTCAGCATTTATCATTTACTACTAGATACATTAGCAATGGGTGTAGATTGTCAGTCACATTAAATGTATATTCCTCTGATTTCTGAATACTTTACTGCAAAAATTAGGTTATTTTCCCTTTATCAGATTCTTTGAATAAAATATAGTTTCTCCTTTCAGCTTGAGTGATTGATTTCTCTAAGCCAAGATTTTTTTCTCTAAGACAAGATTAATTCTTCAGGTTGAAAAAAAAAATAAACAACTCACTAGGTTACTGAGATAAAAGAAATGGTGATGCACATGAAAGCACAATGCCAGACACATAGTAACTGCTCAATAAATATATACTAGGTTGGAGAATCTGAAACAATATGTGTCTAGATCCAATATGTGTCTTTATCCCTTAGGGTTAAAAGGGATAGAAAAGCGGAAAGCTTGTCATCAAAATAACTCTGTCTTTCTTCCTAAAAACTTTTTTCATCATTCTTTCAGTACTTCCCATACATGGAGAACCTGCTCTAAGACCATCATGCTAATGAAGTCCCTCCTTGCCCACAGGACAGGACATCTCATGAGTAAGTGCAACTGCCCTACACTATACCTTAAAGCCACATCAGGATGACAGATGTCATCCAGGATGCTGTGACAGGCTCCAAATGCAGCTTGTTCTGGATAGACACTTTTTAAAGTGAAGCAGTAACTCTCATTGGGGATAGTAGTTCCTAGGAGCAACAGTGAAAGCCTGACTTCTTCCCAGAATTAACGGGTATTCACCATGTGCTGGGCCTCAGTGACTCGTGGATGAAATACGGTACTTAGTCCGCTTCCACTCACAACCTTGTATTAAATGGACTGCTGTGAGATACCTAAAAGCCTTCTTGGAGATACATTGCTGGCTTGAGATGATTTCTAAACAGAAATAAAAATATGCAACCAGAATCGTGTTTTGTCAAGGGATTTCTCTATCCTTTCTTCCTGACTCCTCTTCATCTCAAAAGAATTTTCTAACCTTCTAGGTTAGCCTCTTTCTTTGTGATAAATCAGATCATTTCAACCCAGAGGAAATTTTTCCTGGATAAGAGATCCCATGCTTTTGGATCTACGGTTGCTGTCCTGATTTCACATTTCTACCCTTCTACCTCATAAAGTTCCTTGAAGGCAGGTCATTCCATGGGCATTTTATGAACAGTAGTTTGCCTGTTATCTAATAGCAACACACAATCAATGGATAATCACTGCAGTCATCATTCATGAGTTTGCAGCCTCAGTTTTGTTTATAGCAATGATAATAATAGGAACAGTAATAAGTAGTATTTGGAAAGTGTGAAACAATGGTCTTTAATACAGCTGAGTCAGGCAGGTGGATTTGATTCCAGCTTCTGCATTTCTCACTTCCCCACCTTCACGAACTCACACTCACCTTAGAAAACTCACTTCACCACTTACATTTCCCTCTCCTCATCTGTCCCCTGTGTCTTTGGGGGAATGGAGGAGAGGAAGACAGCCATGGTACTTTTCTAAGACTGTTAAAAGATTCCATGAGATTCTGAATGAAAGAATTTGGTGCAGCAACTGATATTACTACCCTGCCTTGTGTTGTTCATCACAGTTATTAGTGTCTGCATTTGTACGTGTGTTTTCACCTCAACAAGCCTATAAAGACCCATGAGAACAGTATGTTCCATATTTCTCTGTATCACTCATCATACCAACACAGGGATGCATGAAATGAGGCTCCTAATAAATGTCACATGAGCAACTGCTCAAAATGTACAGCCACAAAGAAGACATCAGATGGAGAAAAAAAACCCAGATCCTTTCATGGATGTATCCTTAATGCAGAGGACTGTGGCTTTCTCCCACCCACTCATCCTGTCAGTCAGCAGGTAAGTCTACGGCTCCCGTCTTATGAAGCCTGGGCTAGCAGAGACTAAGTTACTGCCTTCTAATAGTTTTAATTCCTATGAAAGATGGCTAATAAATAGATGAGAATCCACTGGATAGTGTCAATTTTTAATAAAGAAAAATGAAATAAAATTGAAAATAAGTATGAGGAGTAGTGGTGAACAAGCAGGCTTTGACACAACAAGGCCGGGGAAGGGATTTGATCAGAGACTGGAAGTTGGTGAGAACTAGAGCAAAGTGGATAAACTGCATCCCAAACCAGGTACATGATAGGAGGAGAGAGATAAGTCATAAAGCTTGAGCTCTTTGGGTACCAGGACCAGAAACAGGAACTTCTGACCACATAACAATAAAAATCAAACCGAGATGTACAAGCATGAACACACAGGCAAAGCTTTAATGGAGGAGGGGGACTTTGGCTCTAGCTGGCTTCTGCTTGAGCCAAAGGGACAAGCCTACTCCCAGAACTAAAGAAAGAATAATTTATTCTCATACAAAGCTTGCACGGTTGGGCAAAGGTCTGGGAATTTTCTACTGGCCACTGTCATGAGTTTACCATATACACACCCCAACCTCGAGGAATGATTATATCAATGCCTGCTCCTACATTTCTTCTGTCAGTGCTGTCATCCATGCTTTTATAGTGTCCTGGGTGAAGGCCCTTCTGTTGGTGACCTCCTGCAGTCTCACCATCTCATATACTTTATTGTTGCAAACACTATGCTAAAGACATCTTGGCTTCCATGGTGCACATTGTTCATGTGGTCATAAGGATGACTGGAAACATGAGCAGGGGAGAGGGAAGAACACTATCAAACTTCTAATGAGTCAAGACTCTGGGCAACAGTGCCTCTACCTAGCCTCTACCCCACAGTGGTCCCTGGTTGTTCATTGTCAGTAAGTGGGTAGGAAGTGAAGTCAGGGAAGGGGCAGGAGGAGAGAAGAGATTAGCATACTCTCATGAGCCATGGGAAATTCAGTTCGGATCTTTTAAGAAAAAAACATGCAACTTGTATTTTAGTGGATCTTGTGGTATTTGTTATGGAGTGTAGATGGTCAGTGGACAAAGGAAGGAAAAGAAGATGCTGTTGTAATAACAATGTGAAAGAATAGTATTGCACTTCACAGACATGCTAGTTAGGAGATAATAAAGAGTGTGAGATTTCAGGATAGACCCTGATTATTGAGAGAGGAACAAATTTGTGAAAGCAAGTGAAGAGATACCAGATGCTTCATTTTAGAATGGAATGTTTGGCATATTTAGACATTAGCATTTTGAGATATCAAAGAAGTAGTTCAATAAAGAAGTCTGGAAAAAAAAATAAAAAGCCATGTGTGGTGCCACAGACCTTTAATTCCAGCACTCCGAATGCAGAGATAGGAGGACTGCTGTAAATCTGAGGCCAGCTTGAGTGTACATAGTGAATTCCAGGTCACCCTAGGCTACAGAGAGATCCTACCTAAAGAAGTCTGGACTCGATCTGGGTCAATATGATAAACTAATGTCATTTAAAACTATGAGTCTGATTGGGGTCATGGATATAGTGAATGAGAGAAGTCTAAGGACTGTGTCTAAGGGTTTTTTTTTTCTTTCTGGTAAGGTCAGAAACATGAGGCAGAACCCTAAAAGTCTTCAGAGAAGTCCAGAGCTGACGAGTACAGCTCAAAGCCACCCTCCTCTGGTCTGTCCACTGTGGCCCCGTTCCTCTTTTTGCCTTCAGCAGCATTCACACCATCAGACAGCTGGACTGTACCTACTATGATTTTATAGCCACTCACCAGCTCATAAAAATCAATGGAACAAAAAACCCAGAGTTGTTTTATCACACCTGAGAAATTTCCCATAACTTCCCTGAATTCATCCTGCATCTCTTGTGGTAAAACATAAAGAAAAGCAAAGGGACGTGGGAGGGCTTTGACATCCAAGTGTAAACCTGAGGTAATTCCCATTTTTTTCCCCTGACTGGATGAAAAATGAAGTGGCCAAAGGAACTCAGCCCGTCTGAGGTCGAAGATACTGCTTCGTGTGCCTCCAAGTGTGAAGCAAAGTCCACATAAACGTTTTCAAAATCCCAATTCTGAAGTTACGTGGAAGGGAGCCCATAGTGTAACTCACAGCTGGGCCGAAATGCAAAGACCAGAGCCCACATTAAGTTCTCTGCTTCAACACAGTCATGGCAGGGCCCTGGGTAAGCACAATTAATGACAAAATGGGTTGTCCAGTTTATGTTAGCATATTACACACCATTCTCTCTCTTTACATTTCTCTGACATTAAGTGATTAACCAGTTGCATAAGCTAATATTTATACATGACATAATTATGTGATGCAAATTAGGCTCCATTTATTACAAACTCACAGAACATGGGAAGGAAACCAAAACCCAAAGACTTTCTAGGTCAACTCCCACTTTGTAGACAAGAAAATTAAGGCAAAAAAAGCATAGCCTTCCAATGTAGTGAAGAGCAAAGGGCCTAATATTACAATTCTTTTTCTGTAATGTTTTGCTATTTTCCACCAACAAGAAGAACAATGTATTCATCTCTTAGATTCATGAATATAATAAAAATGAGGGTTTCTCTAATGTTCTTAAAACTCAAAATGATATAAGCTAACATTTGGAGCGCAAAATGCCACGCAGTTACTAAGATGCTAATACAGTAAATGATTTAATTCTCTGGCATCACTATAAGAGCAATGTCATTATTAGGGTTTTATAATAAAGAATGAGAATCCTAATACCAGATTCCAGCTGTCTGGGTTTGGTGCCCAGTGCCACAATTAACCAGCTGCATGGGCATTTTTGTGCCTCTATCTCCATCTACAAAATGGGGATAGTAATAGCATTTACCTTTGCAGGGAACCCATAGATGTCATGGAAGCAAAGCCGTTACAATGGTGCCTCAGCTATAGTGAGTACCCTGTAAAATATTCCCTATTGTTCTTCTCCATTATGTCCCTTACTTTGTAGGCAAAGGAAGAAGCACAAACGGTTATTAAAAGACCTGCTTAAATATGCAGAAATGCACAGCTGGTCAGAGACACAGCCAAGGTCCAATACAGGCCTTCTGGCTTAAGAGATAACATCCATTGTCACTGTCATTGTCCAGTACAACTTCATCAATGATGGAGCTGCTCTATATCTGTGCTACCCAGGAGGTTTGGAACTGAACATGTGACATGTAGCTGATATTGTGAGAAATGATTTTTTTTCCATTTTAGTTCTTTGTAATTAATTGAATTCAGTTCAGAGGGACATGTGGCCAGATTCACTGCATCAACCACTTCCTCACTGCATATGAGAACCTTCCACCAGAGCTTGTGCCTGATGTAGAATGGAAACCCAAATCCCTATCTGTCTGATGTCACTGCTCACACAAGTACGCCCTTGATAAAGGACTATTTCTACTAAGAAGAATGCATACGTATTTGTGGGAAGAATGAATAAAGACAGGTATGAGCCTGTCAGCAGCAGCTTCTTGTGTCGCAGGATGAATCCTCAGCGTTGCCCATCTTCACATAGTGCAGATGGCCCTTTCCCTGCCCACTGCCTCTTAAAAACCAGCAGGGCACAGCCACCATTGCCTATGAGTTTTAGTGCAGTGCCTGCTGGAGAATTTGGAGCCTACGGATGTCTCATTTTGATTTTGGCAGTCACAGTCCCCCTATGTGTCCAGGAAAGCTTCAAGAGCCTCTTTAAGCTGATCCCGTTCTGGGACATAAAGAATTAAGATGCTTTTCTATGGAGTCAGACAAGCTTTGAAATCTCAATTCAGACATTTTTAGCTCTGGTGACTCAGGCCATTTAAATGTCCGAAAACCCTAGTTTCTTTGTCCCTTAAATTGGGTGATGGTGCTCTTTTCCAAAGGATTTCTGTATCTGAAGAGCTTAACTCAACACCCATGAAATTGTATGTGCTCACATAAAATGCTCACCTCTCCCTTCAAAGTATCTTTACAGCGGCAGCATCTTCCTTTAATGAGCCTGTCACTCAGCTTCTCCCTTTAATCAAGGCTTCTAGAGGACTCTCCAGAGCACAGGCATGGTAAAGGGCCAGTACACAGCAGGAACTGATCCCATATTTTGTATACATTTTGCCAATGCAAAGTGTTAATTTGTAGGACTTTTTTTCACAGTCATCATCAAAACACAAGCACATGCATATTTGTAAGTGGAGGTAAAGGAAGAAGACTGGGCAACAATTCCTGCTTTCTAGAATATTTCAGAGAATTCCTTAGACATAGTCTTTTCCCCTTAGAAAGTTGACAGTCAAATGAATTTCTTAGCCTTGCTTCTCTACAGAAGTTAGCCATTTTCTCTCCTTAGATTCCATGGCATTGTTCTCCCCTTGTTTTCTTCCTGCTTCCTGGCTCCCATGCACCTCTGCTCAATGACTTCCTAGCTGGGTGATCTCCAAAACATTCTAAACCATCCTGAACACTGGTATCACCATCCCTATGCTCAGAATAATGACAGTGCACCTCATATTGTTAATTTAAAGTGTAAACACAAGAAATTTTTTAAAAAGCTACATTGTCAATTGGATAGAAACCTATTTCTAGTTTTAATACTGGAGATAAGACACAACATAAAGACCTTAAGGAATTTCTTACCTTGGAATGAAATTCTAATATATCAAAGTCACAATAAGACCTCAAAACTTAAGTGGTATGCAGGAGCTCAGTCGAGAATATCTAGTGTTTCAACAACCAAACACAGGCTTTGGAGTATCAGGAGAGGTGGGTTATAATACAAATGAGAATAGGTGTGCTTTGTTTAGAAAATAGCTAGAAAGAAATCAAACATGTAGTCTTTGATTCATGAAATAGTATCTTGAAATAAGTTGGCCTCAGGTGGGCGAGCTGCCCCCAGCGGTCTCCTGATTGGATCCTTGAGTTCAACTGGGGGTGGATGAGCAGAGTAACCCAAAAGATGACAAACAACACATCCACTGCCAATATGGAATTTGAATTTACACAACCTTTGTCGTGAATGGAATGATCCCTCCTAGTGGATAAATGTACATAAACCTATTTAAATTGTTGCTATCCTACGGCTTGTCCAGAAGCAGATGAAAGCCAACAGTACGATATATTTTATAATCCACACCATCTTGTGATAAAGCAGACTGACAAGTCCATGTGAAGATGAGCTGACCGTTAATAGTGCATGTGCGTGCACACATGTGTGCACACACACTAAGTCACCAATAAATTTAGAATCAAAGACACAATAAAAGCTAAAACATATTAGATGTCAAAGTAAAACATTTAACTTACACATTAGCATTTATTAGCTGTTGAGTAGTCTGAATTTTCATTCTCTTTTCTTTTGTATCTTAAATATTGATGTCAACATGCTGTCCTTATATCTTTGCCGGTTTGGGACAATTACGTTTTACTTTGTAGTTTTGTTCATGCATTCATTCATCAGGGAAGCTGAGCCCTAGGAAAAATACTTTGTGCTTTTACCATACTGATTTTCCTCATGACTGGAAACAACCAGAAACGAATGAAAAGACAAAGGAGCAAAGAAGGAGGATGAGGGGCCAAGCAAGAGGCAGGAAGTCTGAAGCAGACTGGAAGTTCATCTGCCCACCACAAGAGCTTGGCCACATAGAAACCCCTGAGATTAAAATAACAGCAGAAACTGCTGAGACAGAGCAGAGAGCAGCTTTGCACATGCCAGCCTTACTATAGCCTCTGATGGATGGGAATCTAACTAGAAGCCAGAGTGGAAGAGCATATGGCATTCTTCCAATTCCTTGAAGAGCTGACTTGGAATACTACAGCATGAGTCCTCCCCCGCCCCTGTACGCCCTAAGCCATAGGTCATGTTGCTCAGAAGTGTCCATGGGGAGGAGTAGTTGTCTATCCTGAAGAGGATGTTTACAGTGGATGTAAATAAGACAATGATTTCAAGCATTTTCGTAAGCAGAGAGGAGAGCTGTTTATGCAGTGAGGAAAGCAAGGCAAGATTTGAATAAGATAGGACAAAGAAACACTTTCTAATAGGCCAAGGATTAAAGGAGACATATTGTATTTTAATGTGATAAGGTCCTTAGTAATAAGTAGCATTCTCTACAACTAGAATTGCCTGAGCTTCCTGTAATTGGAAGTGTGTAAATCAAAGTTGGTGGCAGTTGATCAGAGCTGATATGCAATGAATTTGGAGTTGGATTACAAACATGCCCAGTTCATTGTGTAAGAGTTAATTATGAAGAGGAAATTAGGAAGCAAAGTAAACCCAGCAGGAAAAAAAAAACTAAAAGCTACAAAAGTATTTACCAACAAAAGAATGCAGAATCAGTTTCATACCCAGATGCATTAATAAAAACAAATGTTTATGGTAAACAAATTAAAATATTTCCTCTTCCCTTTTCCAGCTTTATAATGAAGCATGAGTGTTCATATACCACTAAGCCATCCAGAAGAGCACCGCCAAGTGCCGATTGCACCACTGAAATACTAAAAATGCCATAGCTCACAAGTTGTCACGTCTTCCACGGAGCAGACCAAGAGCCAGAGAATCTGGGTATTGCTGTCTTCTGCTCTGTAATTAGAGAATATAGGCCCTGATGAATTGCAAATGGAGTCAGAACCCCAGCCTGTGACTTAATGAGCAGAGGTAGACCAGTCACAGACGTCCACACTCCATTTTAATCAAAGTCTGATGATGCTCCCCTGGGAAACCGTCCTCAGTGATGTATGGTCCTATTAACCAATGATTACCCAGCAGGTCTCCTGTGCTTGAGACCTCTGTCTGGCCCCTCCAGTCCCAAGTCTGAAGAACTAGGCACCGAAGACTGACTGTTAGTTCACAACGTCTGATCAGCGTAACATCAGTCAAGAAGAAGCACACCCTGAGATCCTAGAAAGGTTGAAAAGCAGAGCAGTAGAAGGAAAGGAGATATAAAAGAAATGTCCCCCCCACACACTCCCAAGGAGAAGAAAATCTATTTTCATTCAGCCAATTTGAGTGTCACACCTATACAAGTTGATGTTATTTGCTCAGCTGTGGGGCCTCACTGCAAACTCCTGTGGAGCCAAATAGAGCTCACAATTAAAAAGGATCTTCACATTTGTGTGTGTGTGTGTGTGTGTGTGTGTGTGTGTGTGTGTGTGTGTGTGTGTATTTTTTCTTCAGAGGAGTGTCACCACATCCCTGTAAGCTTTCTATTATTTTTGTTGTACAGAAAGAAAATGAAGCAAGGGAAGAGGTGAAGCCATCCAGCCCCACAGCCAGGATCTCACTACATAGCCCAGGCTGAGCTTGGTCTTTTGATCCTCTTGCCACAGCCTCCAGAATGCTGGGATCATCGTGGAACACCACCTCATCTAGATAAATTCTGACTTTAAGTCCAATTCTGTTGCCAGAACCTAACAATGACTCTTTGAAATCTACTTTCAGCTCAGTATTATCTAAGAGATGTCCTCTACATTACATGGTGATACTAAAGTGAGCCTCTAATCAAATGCGATCCCTCAGCAGGTACTTTTTGAGTGCCTAATCTCTACCAAGAGATTATTTTCACTGGTGATCTAACTTTTGGCCTGATCCCTCCCCTGTTATATATAACATACAAAGACCCTGGCCTGCTCATAACCTCAGAGAGACAGCAGGTCCCTAAGATTCCAATGAAAATATGTGATTGACAGGTCATTACACTTTTCTTCCAGACTGAGAAACTTCATTAACTTATCCTTATAGGCACACAATCATTGTGTACAATTATTTAAACCCATGAAATAGTCAACAAAAGTTTGCTGAATGAAAATGTAGACTGAGGCATGAGGAAATAATCTTGTTAGAAGGGTAAGGCATAGAGGAGAAACACACGCAAGAATAAGAGATTAGTGAAGCCATATGTTCCAGATTTAAAGGCTGTGAGTTCACCCCTCTATGCCTATAACAGGATTTTTATAATTAGGTCATTGCCTGAACTGGATTTGATTTCCTAGGTGGGATAAGATCTCTGATGGAAGGGTCAAGTCTCAGACCAGGAGAGACAGAGTCATAGGAAGCATTCACATCTAAAGGTTTGAGACAAATCAAGAGTTCAAATGAAGTTGACAAAAGGTAACAGTGAAGACTCCCAGTTTTCAATGCTTCGTTCATGACAAACAACTTACTCAAATAGTCTTTGATACTTCAATATCTACTCTTCCTAACCATCATATGAACCATGTGAAGAGAAATACTGGAGCTAGGAATCTCCAGCACCCTGATTTGATTAATATACTCTGAACATACATCAAATTATTATACAGTATCCTATAAAACTATAGAGTTAAAAGAAATTTCAAAATAAAAAGAAATTTCCTAGCTCTGTATAATAAAGAGAAGTTACTCATACTAACCCCTAAACACCCCATAGTTAGACCACCAGGCATCTCGAAACAGCTTTTTGAACCATTTGCCAATATAAACACAATGCACTTTGTGTCCAACTAAATTTGCTAATCTCAAATATTACACCATCAGGAGTTTATTTGGTCTGGGGGCTAATCTGACATTTTCCAAAAATATCTCAAACAAAAATTTTAAATGGCATTTTTTCCCTCATGACCTCCCTCCACCACCAATCACACTCTTGAAGTATTTATATTTTTCTCTTCAATTAGATGTGAGGACAGAAGTTTGTACTTCCTTGAACAGTTGAAGTTGTATTTTGGTAGTAAACTTTTTTATTTATTATATATATTGTAATACTGTCTCAAAATATCTCTAGTAGCCTTAAAAGATTTTTTTTGAGGCAAGTTCTCACTCTAGCCCAGGCTGACCTGGAATAATTCACCAGTCACAGGGTGGCCTCGAACTCACAGTGATCCTCCTACCTCTGCCTCCTGAGTGCTGGATTAAAGGCATGTGCCACTACTTCTGGCTAGAGTTTCATACACATTGAGTAATTTCTATGCTTTTCTGAAACTAGTAAAACCCATTCCATTTCACAGGTTAACAGTCAGTCACAAATGATTAGAACATAGTCTACCCTGGTAAATGGCATATGCACTGTACAAGATAGTGTTCAGTGCCTTGTTTGGTGAAGCATTTGAGAGATATCAATTAGGCCAAGCTAACTGATTATGCTGTCCAAATCTTTTATACCATTATTGATTTTTCTGTCGACATGTTCTATGTACTAACCACACAAATATCAGAAATTTTTTTTCAAAAATCAGCATTTAAAAATCAAATTCATCCCGTCCGACTCAGGGAACTGAGCGGAAGAGGGGGCGGAAAGATTGTGAGAGCCGTGGTGGGGGAGACTGTCCAGAGGCATGACACCCCTCAGTAACAACACATTTGGGCCAGGAGAACCGGGCTGAGTACTAGGATATCCAGGATCCCTTGCCACAAGGACTAATA
>PVHP010026492.1:0-24660 GCA_004024765.1 Zapus hudsonius | reverse complement strand
CCACTCCTCTCCTCTCTTCTGCTCTCTTCTCCTTCCCTGTTTAGCCTCCCCTTCCCTCTTCTTTTCTTTCTTCTCTCCTGTCTCCTGCCCTTCCCTCTCCTCCCTTCCCCTCCTTTCTCTCTCTTCCTGCCCTCCCTCTCTCCCCTCTCTTTCTCCCCCCTTTCTTTCTTGGCAGGGTCTCTCTACGTAACCCAGGTTGGCCTTGAACTTGCTACATTCCTCCTGCCTTAGCCTCCCCAGTGCTGGGGTTACAGGTAAATGCATCTATTCCCAGTATTGGTCATGGCTTTGACTGAATGTGAGTCCCGGGAAGTCCTAGGGTACCTCCATGCCTTTAAATACCCAGAAGCACATCAAGGTGCACAGAGAGATAATGGAGGGTCTCTCTCCTTCAATGTGCTCATTTTTTCCTAATGAGGTGGACACGCGAGCAGGATGTCCTCAGGATGTCCTGTTCTTGGGCCTTGGAACGAATCTTCAGAAGATGGGGAAAGATAAAGCATGAAGGGCGTTAGCGGAGTTCACGAAGGCTCAGCCAATGATAGCTTAGTTGGCTATTCATGCTGGGTAAACTTAGCATATGAGATCATTCAGCCCCAAGGACCCAACGGTGCACCTGCCTCTTCTCACCGGTTCCCTGGGTTTCCTTGCATATTTCTTGGAAGTGCCATGCTCCGTGGGGGTGAAGTCCCCACTGCAGGAAGGCATCAGGATGGGAGACGGATGGGTGTTGGATTCTGATCTCTGAGCATGATTCACTGGCTTGGGCTGGGAACTGGCCTTTGCAAAGTGGATATAATAAATAGTTTCCCCTTTCATTGCCCTGCCCTTGTATCCAATTTATGAGGCTGGCAGGTACACATAATTAGCCTACAAACTGTTCTGATCTCATCTGGAGATAAACATCTAGTGGCAATGGGAAGGATGTCCGTGGCTCACAGAATTGAAGACTGGCTTTCTCAGCAATTCCTCGTGACACCTGGGACGGAAGACTTTGATATGTCCCTGCTCAGGCATGGGTAGGGTGAAGATTATGGAGCTCAGCTATGGAGAACCAACAGTCCCCAGACTGATAGTTGTCTGAATAGTTGACAAGTGCTTCTCAAGCCCTTGGTAACAGGAAACTGTTCAAAAGTTTGTTTTAACAGGAGCCCAGGCCCTGGAGTTGGACTCTGGGCTATGAATTGCAGCTCAACTGATGCCAGCTGTGTTTGTTTTGGCTAGTTTTTAATCTCTCTGTCCCTTAGTTTCCTCCTGTAAAAAATGGAAGCAATATAAAAAACATTTTTAAAAGGGGGGGCTGGAGAGATGACTCAGTGGTTAAGGTGTTTGCCTGTAAAGCCCAAGGACCTGGGTTTGATTCCCCAGTGTCCAGGTAAAGCCAGATGCACAAAGTGGCACATATGTCTGGAGTTCATTTGCAGTGGCTGGAGGCCCTGGTGCACCCATTCTCTCTGTCTCTGTCTCTCTCTCTCTCTCTTTCAAATAAAAAAATAAAAAAAAAACGAAGACAATGGAAGCAACGATAGAAAGTTCTAGTAAGTTTTGCAGATGAAACAAGATGTTTAAGGCTGGGGAGATGACTCAGTGGATAAAGTGTATGAGTCTCTGAGTTCAGTTCCCCAGAAGCCATGTAAAGTCAGATGCGTCGTGCGTAGGTCTGGAAGGCTAGTGTGTATGGTGTGATGTGAAGCAGAGATGGGAGGGTGCCCCAGAGACTTGGATAGTGGTGAACAATGACAGACCTTGCCTCAAACAAGGTGAAAGTGAGAACCAACACTCCAGGTTGTCCTCTGACTTTCACATGTGTGCCATGACATGTACATGCCCACCTACACCCCCCCCCACACTTACACTTGCATACAGAGTGCTGTACATAGTAGGGATTTGATCCTCATCTGGATTCATCCATTCATCTACACCATCATGATCTGGACTGAACCATGAAGCATAGAAGCATCTGGGTTTCGAAACAGATCCACCTGTGGGTCCAGTCCCATCTGGACTACTCAGAAGTTTTCTGGCCTTTCAGCTTTTGCAACACTGTTCCTAAGTTTCTGCACCCAGCCATGGCTGAAAGATGAAGACGTCTAAATAAATTGTGTAAACTAGAGAAATCTGTGACAGTATCAGAGTGCTAATAATATAACTAGGAATGCTGGCTAAGATGGTGGAAAAGACAGACTCCCAGAGAGGTGATCCTAATGATCAGGGACATTTTTTGCTGAAGAATATTGATTACACAGCTGAGAAACTGAGCTATTCTTTTGGCCCAGATAGAGATCTGAGCAGGAACTAAAGAAGGATTTTTTTTTTTGATCCATCGAAGGGTGGGGATTCTGACAAACCATTTCTGTTTCTGATGGTCTCTGTCTAGACTGGGTATTTCCAGGTCCTTGCTGTCTCATTCAAAGCATTAAAGAAGCACCCAGCATCAGTAAAGCTGCAGGTGCAAAGGCAAAAACACACTGTATACTCTGCAAGAGAGCAGTGGGCTTGAGCACTGAGGACTGGTTGGGACTTCCTTTTATAGGAAAAGTGAACTTCCTTTTATGGGGTCCCGAAGGAGCAGTTGGTTTCTGAGGACCATAGTGTGGGTGGGTCTTTGTTTTGATTGACAGGCGTGGGTTATATTAGTCTTTATTCACTGTGCATGTCCTTTTCTGTGATGCATCTGATTTTTAAACATATGCATGCCCAGCTTAAGCGTCCCAGATTGCTAAATTATTCCTATGTATATCTGACTCATTCTCTGCTTTCATCTTAGACTTTAAAAGCAACATCCCAGGACAAAGAGTGGAATGAAGGAAATGAGCTCTTACTGGGATTTTACTTTTCTGTGAGACACCAGGGCGGGTCAAGAAAACCTCAATCCTTTGAATTTTATTAAATTGATCAGCATAGTTATTGATCTCAGGTGTTTGATAGAAGCTAATGAAAATCTTCTTTTGAAGAATATAACATCGCCCCAGACCTCAAATGAATTGCATGAGTATGTTTAAAAATATAACATCCAATCAGCAATGGAGGAAAAACAGGCACACACACACACACAAAATAAGACACCGTGAGTAAGAATCAACAGAAACAACAGACAACAGAAGCAGGTGCCCTGGGCTTCTGTTACTGGAATGATTAGAAATCAATAATGGAGCAACTAGGTATTATGTCTAAGGAGACAAAAGCTAAGCTAAAATATTTTGTTAGAAATAGAAAGCCATGGGCTGGTGAGATGGATCAGCAGATACAGGCACTCACTTACAAAATCTGCTGGCCCTCGCACACTGCCCATTCTCTCAATCCTCCATCTCTCTCTACTTGCAAATCAATAAAAATATATTTTTAAAAAGATTGCTTGTGGAACAGAATTCTCTCATAACTGCAGAAGACAATTAAAATCGGTAACATAAAAGTCTGCAAGGTGCTGGGCCTCTTAGTAATCCTATAGCCTAATATTTTCCTTCCTATACTTCCAGCCTTCCAAGAATTCAACATTCTATTTAGCAAAAATGTTCCCTCTGAAAATGGGAGAAGGGATAGGGTGTTTGCATGGAGGTGCCAAAGCCTCATCAGCCTGATACAAAGGGAGTGGAACCCCTGTACTTAATCACATTGTACCAGTGCCCACCAGTGCCCACTTATTTCCCTTTCACACTTTAAAATTGTATTAATTAGGGGCTAGGGAGATGGCTCAGAGGTTCAAAATGCTTGTTTACAAAGCCTGCTGGCCCAAGTTCAATTCCCCAGCACCCACATAAAGCCAGAAACACAAAGTGGTGCATGCATCTGGAGTTTGTTTGCAGTGGCAAAAGACCCTGGCATACCCATTCTCATTCTTTTTTCTCTCTCCTTGCAAATAAATTAATGCATATTTAAAACTGCATTATTTAGCGCAGTACTATGTGCTAAGGTTTCAGAAACCCTCACATTTCACACACACTTCACACAAAAGAAGTTTGTTTTCTCTCACTTAACCTCCAATGAGAGTATTCCAGGTCAGTGGAAATTTCCTCCACATGGTGATACAGAGATCCAGGCTCACATCCCGGCAGCCTAAGTCCCTTGGCAGGAGGCACCCAGACTGGGTAGCTGACTTTCAGCAACAACTTCTCACTGGGGGAGGGGAGGCATTAGTGTTTGAGGGACAGCTATCCATCTTTTCTCATTATTATTTTTATTATTTCTTTGTGTGCATCATCTATGTGGTGTGGTGTGACACATGTGTGTACTGATGCAGTGTCCTGGGGGCTTGCCTGAGGTGCTGGATGAGAACACTGGGTGTCCCTCTCCATCATTCATCTGCCTGGTTTTCCTTGTGGTGGTCTCTTACTGATTCCTTAACTTGCTGTTTACAAGCTCCACCCATTCCCCCATCTCTGCTCCCCACAGGACTTCGTGGCCACACCTGGCTATTTACATGGATTTGCAGAGTAGAACTCCGCCCCTCAGGCCCTTGGGCTGAATAGAAAGCACACTTGACTGTTGAGCCATCTCTCCAGCCCTTTCATTAGTATTCTTATCATCATCATCACTGTATTTTTGGAAGCTCCAGTTTCAGTAACTTACCCAAGGTCTATAGCAGTGGGTGATGGAGGCTGGGTTTGAATACAGGTTGTCTGATTGTAAATTCTGTGTGCTTGCCACTGCATCCTGCCAGCTCTCAGTAATGGGTAAGACATAGCACCTTGTCCCAATAAGAAAGTTGGGCATGGCGGTACATGCTTGTCATTCGAGTGCTTGGGAGGGAGAGGCAGGAAGATCAGAAATTCAAAGTTGACCTCAGTTACATGGCAAGTCCAAGGTCAGCTTGGCCTACATGAAACCTTGTCTCAAAAAAAAAAAAATGCAGGGAATAAAGCCTGGGATCACAAGGTTACTATGACAATGGAGACATAGCCAAAGGAGAATCCAGGGCTCATGGGTCTGCTAGACTGGCATTTGCCTGTCATCAGGCAGCTTGTTTGTAGTGGCATTTTATACGGGCTCTAGGGATTGAACTCAGACCTTCATACTTGCAAAACAAGCACTTTACCAACTGAGCTGTCTCCCCAGCCATCCTTGTCT
This sequence comes from Zapus hudsonius, assembly GCA_004024765.1. NCBI lineage: Eukaryota > Metazoa > Chordata > Mammalia > Rodentia > Dipodidae > Zapus > Zapus hudsonius. Next base: position 19,596 of record PVHP010026492.1, on the reverse strand, counting down.
CTGTCTAATCCAATCCAGATCTCCATCTCTCTATGTAGAGAGCCTTGCCATTGGTTTAGCAGGAGGCGGAGAGCTCAGATTCCTCATTATTTTGGCATGCTTGTGAGTTTAAGCTTTTGTATCTGGAAACTTCAGAGGGAACTTTTGCTTTTTAAACTGGTCTGAGGTCAACCACAGGCTGAAAATATTAAGTATAAAATTACAGAAAGAAGCAATGTGGAAATTTCAAATTCTCTGCCACTCTGAGCACCATAATCTAGGATAAAGTCTGTGCCATCCTGCTCTATTGTGCCCAGACATGAATCACTCTGACCAGTAAGCTCAGGTTATGTAAGACTCCTGCCCATAGTCACATAGGGTTCTCTCTCTTATCAGATCAGCTGTTGAGGATGTTGAACCCACAAACACAAATTTAGGCCAAGTTGAAGCAAGCTGTATTTGTGCACACAGGAGCTGACCAGCGGCTGCTTCACCCAAATGCAGGGCTCAGGAGACTAGCAGCCAACAAAGGAAAAAGTGGGGCTTTTATCTCCAAAACCTCTTAACATTTCCAATAAGGAATTTATCAAACAGGAGTGCAATTAGGCAGGACTTACAGAGTTAAAATAGTGCAGTTAGCTGTAAATTCCATGTGAGTCAAAATAACTAGATAACATCTTCAAAGTATAAGCAACTTTTAAGGCATGTTTATCCATTATCTTTGCATCTGTTTGCCCTGTCTGTTTCTCAGGGCAGCACTTTTCCTTAGTATAAATTAGCCTCTCTGTCTTATCTTAGGGGGGAGAAGTTTGGCCTCCCTGTAGTTAAAACTCTTTTACAACTTTTAGCCATTAACCCTTTTGCCCTGTTGGCATTTTGTCCTCTGGATGACATGGGTCTTCTCATGGCCCGGGAAGAGTGATAGCATAATCAGGGTGGGGGGATTTGTGGGAGGGGTAGTGTACACTCAGAGAAATTCCAGGCCAGTTTAAGGTATGGTCAAATCAAGCAGGACTTTGTTGCAAAATAATTTCTAATTCCAGGATGGAATTTCTCTGGTTCTTCAGAGGAGTCTCGGGGCTTGTGTCCAGCTCATCTTTAATAATGAACTTGAGGGCAAGCATAGAGATGCACAGAGGGCAGGATTAACTGTTGAGATAGTGCTCCAGGGCAGTGGGAAGGAGCAGCCTGAAGACAGGACTCGGTGGCTGGGCTCCTCTGGGGGTCATGAGGGTGGGGGAACCGCTATATTCACTTTTTAGGGATAGGTTTGGGACCCTCTGGAGGTCTCTCTTGTTGCTGTTATTGCCCTCTGCACTGCTGGGTGGATGCCCTAGAACCTGAAGTCTGGCACTCGGGAATGGCATCATTGTGAAATGTCTGCCTCTCCCAGATTGAAGAGCCCTCTGTTATCATCAGGGCTGTCTGCCTGAGCAGCCCACAGACGAGTCTAGACTCATCTAGCATAGGGGATTTCAACCTCATATTCCCTGCACTTGGCATTTGTCCTTTCCCTTCAGCACCTGCTTATCCAGCGTCTGTGGTGGCCCAGGTGGCTAAGATGAGTCTTTACCAAATCAGAAATTTTAGCAAGTTTAAGAGTAAAGAAACTGGCAAATGAGTGAACAAAAGCTACATGTGTCAACATGGATAACTTTTAAAAAATATATTATTTATTCATTTTCAAGCAGAGAGAGAGAGAGAGAGAGAGAGAGAGAGAGAGAGAGAGAGAGAGAGAGAGAGAGAGAGAGAGAACCAAGGTCACCACCTTGTGGCTCTGGCTTATGTGGTCCTGGGGAATTGAACCCAGGGCCTTAGGCACTGGAGACAAGTGCCTTAACCGTGGAGCCATCTCTCCAGCCCTGGATAACTTTTTAAAAATATATACAACGTCTGGGAGATGGCTCAGTGGGTAGAGTGCTTGTCTCCCAAGCATGAGGACCTGAATTAGCTCAAGTCCCAACACCATATAAAACGCTGGACATGATGGCAGAGACAAGACAACAGATCTCTGGGACTCACTGGCCAGTCAATGTAGCCTCATTGGCCAGCTCCAGGCTAATGGGAAACCCTGCTTCAAAAACAGTGGATGGTGCCTGAGAAAGAACACTGAGGTTGTTTGCTGGCCTACACATATGTGTATGCACACACACACATGCACACATGTGAGCATGCACATACAAAAGTGCCCACACACAGATACATACACACACCCACACACACATACACAAAAGTGACCCACATCTCTATGACAATAAGTATCACAGAAGACACATCCAGTTTGGTCTCATTTATATGAAGTTGAAATCACTCGGTGGTACTACACGGTGTTGCTTAAAGCTAGGCACTGTAAACACCCAACTCTGAGTACAGTCACCTCAAGTGACAGGAAGGGGGCTTCTGTTTCAGTTATCATACAACATTTTTCTCAAGATTTTCTGCCCACATTTGTAATCAATATTCCATCTAAAAAGCTGGCTTTAGAGGCTGGGCAGATGGCGCAGCGGTTATAGGTGCTTGCTCACAAAGCCTGCTGGCCCAGGTTCAAGTCCCAAGTCACCCATGTAAGCCAAAAAAGTGGCACAATCATTTGGTGTTTATTTGCAGAGGCAAGAAGCCTGGCACTTGTACACACACACACACAAGTGCAAATCTAAAACAAAACTATGCCTTAAAGTACACACATAGACACACACAGAGTACAATCCTAGTTTTGCATTTGAAAATCCTTATGTTTGTCACGAAGACAAGGTGGGAAGAAATGCTAGGTTAGACTACATGAAACTGTCATTTGTATATATTAAACATGGTCAAGCTGGGCGTGGTGGCGCACGCCTGTAATCCCAGTACTTGGGAGGCTGAGGCAGGAGGATAGCCCACAAATTCCAGCTCAGCATGAACTACAGAGTGTGTGCCAGGCCTGCCTAAGCTACAAAGAGAAACCTCATCTCAAAAAAAAAATTTTTTTTTAAATGACATCGTGGCTCTCGTGGTGTCAGTCCTCAGATTACCGGCACTGGGAAGGTTGAGGTGGAGTTCCAGGCCAGTCTGGGCTAGATGAGACTGCCAATAAAAAAAAAAAGGACCAAATATCAGCAATTTCATATTCCATATGGTTAAACCTAAAAGCCATCATTATCTCTGCAAGTGGACTATGGGTGATTTTCTTTTCTTTTGATTATTTATTGTAGTTTTAAATATTTTCTATCAGGAACGCGTTTTGTTTTTCCTATCTAAAATATATCCGTGTGTTTGCATTCCGAGAGAAGGGCCAGCGCAGGTGTAGCAGGTGGGAAGCCAGGGGCTGTTTCCTGCTCGGCCACTAGTCAGCAGATGTGACCCACAGCCCTGCTCATCTTCTCGGGGCTGCAGTCATCTGGTCTAGGAAACAGCACAGGTGCGCCAAGATCCTTTCCACTGTACTTTTCCAAGCTCCGCAGACTTGAATGTCAAGTCCACGTCTTTCTGCCGCCCCCTCGTGGGCCCCGCGGGAAGGCCCGCCTGTGCCCAACCCAGCCTGGCTGGCTCACTGCGCCAGGGTGGGGTTCTGGTGCAAGCGCAGGGATGGATGGATGAAGCCAGCGCAGGTAATTAGTTTATGCACTTTGAGGATTACAGCAAACACCATGGGCAATTAGGATCCCCGACACAGGGATGTCAAACAGAGAAATTGCTCTGGAGCTGTAAAGATAAGCCTGCAGCTCAAGGGCCATTGAGTTCATGGAATGAACATAAGCACAGAAGCCCCCACCCGCTCTCCAGGGCCATTTTCCCCATCCAAGGGCGCGATGGAGTGGCGAAATCCAGTGAGGATCACCTACAAATAGAAAGTGATGTGCCATAGCCCCACCCACACACCCAGAGCTGCTGGAATCGGTTTATTGCTGTAGGATTCCAGCGTTTATAAGTTGCTAGAAAAAGTAGTGATGGGAGATATTAAAATCTTTCCTTTGCGTATATAAATTATTTAGTGTATGGAATGTACTTCACATCTATAGCCTGCAATGGGAAAATGGAGAGAACAGGAAGTGGACAGGAGACACCAAGGAGGAGGCAGAGAGAGAGAGAGGGGGACATGGTGTGTATTCACAGCACAGGTTTCTTGCCTGAGTCAGCACCTGAGGGTATGTGGGTGCACCGGAGCACAACCTTGGGCCATTCCTTAGATGCCATCCACCTTTTTTATGAGACAGGTTCTCTCACTAGCATAGAACTCTCTCTTTGACTTTTTGAGGTAGGGTCTCTCTCTAGCTCAGGCTGACCTGGAACTCACTCTGTAGTCTCTTGTTGGCCTCAAACTCATGGCAATTCTCCTACCTCTACCTCCTGAGCACTGGGTTAAAGGCGTGCAGCAACATGCCCAGGTTAAATGTCTCTCTCTCTTTTTTAAAAAAAATGTTTATAAGGGAGAGAGAGAGAGAGAGAGAGAGAGAGAGAGAGAGAGAGAGAGAGAGAGAGAGAATTAGTACTCCAAAGCCTCTTGCCACCACAAATGAATTTCAGATGCATGAACCCCTTTGTGCATCTGGCTTTTACATGGGTATTGGGGAATCAAACCCTGGCCAGGAGGCTTTGCAAGCAAGTGCTTTTAACCACCGAGCCATCTTCACATCCTGCTGGCTTAGAGCTCTTGAAGTAGGCTAGACTTAGTGGCAGTAAGCTGCAGGGATCCACAAGTCTCTGCCTCCCCAGCATTGGGATTACTAATGTGCACCACCACACCTAGCTTTTAAAAATGAGAGTTCTGGGGTCCTTACGCTCGCAAGGCACTTGACTGACTGAGCTATCTCTCCAGTCCCCAGCCCCAGGTTCTTAGTTGGAACCATTTGGAGAAGAAGCCACTGCAATTTACACCTATACATGAGGAGACCAGAGCTCAAGAGGTTTATGGAAAATACTGCCGTGCATGTAGCTTGTACGTAGCAGAAATAGAACTTGGACTCAATTCCATCTGACCACTCCCAAACTTTTTAGCTCCCCTGAATGCTAAGCGGGTTAGACAGGGGTACTGAGAAGGAGCATGAAGTGAGAGGGGAAGGGGACCTGACAGGCACAGAGGGTGACCAATGCCACCAAGAGCAGAACACACAAAGAATGAGAAAAAGGAGCCACAAACTGCACACACTCACACATACACACTCCAAACAACAACCTTGGGATGGTTTGAATGAAATATCCTCCATGGCCTAATCTTCACACTTGATCCCCAGCTGGGGGAGCCCTTGGGAGGTGCGGTCTTGATGGAGGAGGCATGTCACTGGGGCAGGCCTTGGGATTTTACAGTCTAGCCTCCTTTGCCAGTGCTCACTCTTGCTGCTTCTTCCCTGCTGATGTGACAAGATATGACAACCTGGCTGTCTGCTCTGCCATGGCGAAACTTCCCCTTGAAACTGTAAGCTAAAAGAAACCTTTTCTTGGATAAACTGTGTCTGGTTGGGTGGTGTTGTATGGCACATTTCCTCTGCATTGAAAAGTGTAAACAACCAATGCCAGCTTTCTCCAAAGCAACTGTATCAATTCACCAGGGGAGGCATGGGGAGGGTCATCAGACCCTCACCTGAGAGTCAGTCATCCCCTGCGCCAGCTGTATACAATAACACACAAGATCTCGTGACTGGGGGGTGGTGGGATGGAGTATATAGAGAGGAAAAGATCTAGGAATGATGAGCTTCATCGAGGTGGTTTCTTTGGGGTCTCATGCTCTGTAGGTAAGCCCTTACCCTAAGGTTGAGGGAGGACCATCTGTGGAGGAAATCCTGACATAGTGAGCGCCACCGAAGTGCTGCTTTGGGGTCTCATGCTCTGTAAGTGTTGTAATCAGCTTTCTCATTGCTGCACAAGGAACCCAACCAAAAGGCAGCTTTTGGAGGAAAGGGTTTATTTTGGTATACAGACTCAAGGGGAAGCTCCATGATGGCAGGGGAAATGATGGCATGAGCAGAGGGTGGACATCACCTTCGCCACAGCAGCAGCAGGAAGGTGTGCCAAACACTGGCAAGGGGAAAACAGCTATAACCCCCATAAGCCCACCCCCAACACCCCCCCAAAAGGTTCCAGTTCCCAAACTATCATCAGTTGGGGATCAAGCATCCAGAGCACATTTGGTTAATGGGGGTCACTTGAAGCAAACCACTACAGTAAGTAAGTCCTCACCCTGAGGCTGAGGAAGGGGCACCTAAGGAGTAATCTTGACGAAGGAAGCCCCATCAAAGTGGCTGCTTTGGGGGCTCCACATTCCTGTAAATAACCCTTCTCCATGCTCTGTAAGTGACCCCCAATAAACTCATTGGTTCACCAAACTGGTATCATCGTACTTTCGTCTGCCGTCTGAGCCCTGTGGGGTGTTCACTTCTCCCCAGAAGAAAAGTTTCCCGTTACAGGTGTTTTGTTTCACCACCAAGAAAGAAACTACTACAAACCTCCACCATGACCGCCACCAAAACAGCAGACACACACACACACACACACACACAGAGAGAGAGAGAGAGAGAGAGAAAGCAACTTTGAGTGACTTCCCTGTGGTTCACCAGGAGACCATCAAAGAAGATAATCATTTTGTTTCATTTCTGCAACATTTGACACAAACAGGGAAATTAAAGCCCCATCTTTAGTGGTTCCAATGACCCACTGACACACACCCTGACAGTCCCCTGGAGACAGCATCCTTCTGTGTCCAGGTCACTGGTGGAGTGGGTCTGGGAGGCGGGTGAGGGACACTCTGTGTCCTGTCTGAGTCGTATGTCTATTCTCAGCACCCATCAGGCAGAGTGCCATGCCCTTCTTGTAGCCTAGAGTCCACAGCTGAGGCAATTGGGCACCACCAAGGTGATATTTAACTCTGCTTCGAGGGCCCTGTCTTCATGAGCAGAGCAAACGGGCAAGAAAATCAAGACTGAGCTCATGGCCTAGGATAAGCGTGGTGAGAGCAAGATTCCAAGAGCCCTCAAGACTTTGCTAAGGCCACTTCTAGTGGAAAGCAGTGTACTTATTACAAGTTCATGTTTGCAGATAAAGCAGGTGCCCAAGGGCTCTATATGGCTGCCATCCAAAGGAGAGAATATATTTTGTTATTAAAGACATTAATTATACCTTTAATACTCAAATGCACCAGCCTTTCTGAAAATATATATATTAAATATATGAAAATATATATTTAAAATGAGGATAAAGGTATTCATTATTCTCTCCTTCCTCATCAATTTGGTATCTTTCCCACTATTTTCTTTTTCTTTTTTTGGTTTTTTGAGGTAGGGTCTCACTCTAGCCCAGGCTGACCTGGAATTCACTCTGTAGTCTCAGGGTGGCCTTGAATTCACGGTGATCCTCCTACCTCTGCCTCCCGAGTGCTGGGATTAAAGGCGTGCGCCACCACACCCGGCTCCACACTATTTTCTACAAGCTTAAACATATATGTGTGTGTACATAGGTGACTCTTTTGTTTTGTTTTACGTGCGTGGTGCTGCGTTTTACATAAAGGTTACACCGAATGGGTCATTCTTCCTCACTTTGTAGAAGAGATGTCAGTGTGAGTTGGCACAGGCTTACTCATTTCCTGTTTGTCTGTTCTCTTAATGCCTGCTTTATGGTGTGGGAAGCCACGTCCCCATTGAAAACGCTTAGGTTGTCCTAACGACTTGTACTTACACATCACAGTGTCCTTACACCCATAGACACACTCCTAGCATATGTGTGCAAGATTTGCTTTAGGGTGGGTAATGAGATGTGGTTTAACAGCCCAGTCCCTGCAGTTACCTTCGTGCTGCTGGGACAAAGCACCCTATCAAAAGCAACTGATGATAAAAGGTTGTTTATTTTGGCTTACAGTCTCAAGGAGAAGCTTCATGATGGCAGAGGAAAGCATGGCACAAGCAGAGGCTGGACATCACCTCTGCCACAGCAGGTGGGAAACAGCAGCAAGAGAGGAGCTGAACTCTAGCAAGGGGGAGGCTGGATATAACACCCCTAAGCCTACTCCCAACAACACACCTCCTCCAGCAAGGCTTCACCTCCCAAATTTCCATCAGCTGGGAACCAAGCATTCAGAACACATGAGTTTATGGGGACACCTAATTCAAACCACAATACCCACTTTAACCCAAGTTTTACATTCTGTAATTTCAGTTAGCTGTCGTCAACTGTAGTCCAAAAATATTACATGAAAAATTCTAGAAATAAACATTGTGCATGCGTTGCTGGGGATTGAATTCAGGGCCTTGTGAACTAGACAAGAACCCTCTACTGACCTACACTCCAGCTGTTTTCAGTCGAATGCTATCCCAAGTACCATGATGGACTCTCACATGGCCCCACTCCCATCCATCCAGGAATGAGGGAATCGCTCCTTCATTCAGAGTATCCACACTGGATACGCTACCCCCCCACTAACTACCATTCTGTAGGCATTTTAGTCATCAGGCTGCATGTTGAGGCCTCACAGTGTTTTTGTTCAAGTGAGCTTGATAATGACCCTGAAAACCATGGATGCTGGCAATTTTACTAACAGCACCACTATGTTAATTGTTGTGTTTTTCTTTTAGACAGAGTCTTGTTCTGTAGCCCAAGATGGCCTTGAACTCAAGATCTCCCTGCTCCGGTCTCCTGAGTACTGGGATTTTAAATGTGTGCCATCACATCCAACTTTATTCTCCTCATCATTGTTATTAATCTCTTTCTGTGTGCACTTAATTTACAAATTAAACTTTATCATGGGAATGTATATAGAAAAAGCATATTCTGTATAGGCTGTCCCGCAACAGCCCACTGGCTTCATCACGACAGAGTGGGAAAACCAAAAGGGAATGGACCTCAAGCAGAAGACGCTAGAAGTGAGGATCTCTATAATAACACTCCCGCTTCATTCATCCTTCTGTCCCTCAGAACCCGGCTCTGGCATTGAAGAGTCAATCCTCTCTGCTCTAGATTCTTACTTTTTCAATTTAAAAAAATATATATTCTTTATTGATTTGCAAGCCAAGAGAGATAGAAGAGAGACAGACAGACAGAATGGGTGCACCAGGACCTCCAGTCACTGCACAGGAACTCCAGGTGCATGTGTCAATTTGCACATCTGGCTTTATGTGTACACTGGGGACTCCAACCGGGGTTGTCAGGCTTTGCAGACAAGCACCTTAACTGCTGAGCCACCTCTCCAGCCCACAGTTTGCATTTATTTGCACTGTGTGGGTATCTCTCCCTGACACCCTGTACCCCTTCCTGATGGCATTTGTCATAGTTGTTGTGTCCTTGCTTATACTAACTCTGCTGGACTCGGCCACTTATAGGCAAGTGTCTTGTCTTTCTAATTCTGCATTGTATCTGGCACCAAGCATAGGAAATGAATCACTTCATGAAAAAAAATAACTAGAAGAAATATTGCCTGAGAAGACCAGTTCCTAGAGAAACACGCTGAGCTGGATTTCTTTCTTTGGAGGAAAAGAAAAGGTTTACTCGAGGAGAATGACAAGCCATGGAAGAGTGTGACTGGGTCACCAAAGCCAGACAGGGGTCTTCAGCTTCTTTGGAACAAACAGCTTCACACCAGGGTGGGGTAGTTCTACTCCACGTGACTCAGCCTACATGCCAGGGCCCCTACCTAGCTAGGACCAGAGGCTCCTAATTCAGCTGGCAACAGGGGGCAGTTCTGCTGCAGCTGGCGGAGGGCTGGGGAGGCAGGAAGGCACATAGGTCAGGGAGTAATCATTCGAGCTTGTCTCTGCTCTGGCAGCAAGGGGACTGGGCTTGCCCATCTGGGCTAGGTCTCAGGCAGCAGCGGTACTCTTCAAGTGACCACAGATGTTCTAACACTTCACATGGGTGATGACAAACAGATGGTAATTGAAACTGAGGAAGAGGAGGCTATGGTCCAAGTGTAACTTTTGGTAGACAAGAAAATAAGGTTATTATTGCTACTGTTATGATTGGGCTTATGAGATAAGGTCTCCCTCTAGCCTAGGCTAGCCTGGAACCCACTATATATATCTCAGGCTATTCTCAACTTCATGACCCTCCTCCTGCCTGATGAACCACTACACCTGGTTGGCATCTCCAGGGGAGTGAAAGATCTTGATTGGCTGGAGGGTCTAAAAGAGAAGTTGATAGCATTAAGGTGGGAAGAGAGAGGATTAAGAAAAAGGAGCCAAGATGAGTTAGGAGTTAGGAGTTAGGTCCCAAAGCTGGTGGGTGTGGTCTAGATTGACCGGCTGTCCTGGTTTTGAGTGTCTCAGTTTTGAAACTCATCTCAAAAACATTCTCAGTCCAGGCCAACCTAGCTTGGCCATCCTTGGATGAGATCAGGATTATGGGAGAAGCAAGTAGACTTGGACCAAAGAGCTCATCTTCCTTGGGTTATGAGGGAAGGTAGAAAGATGGAGAAGTGGGGGAAGGGGGAGCAATGTGTCTGGGCTTTGGGGTCAGATTAAGGCCCTTCTTAGCTTTGTGATCTCACAATTATTTAACCTCAGGTCCAGTTTCCTGAAATCTGCCACAAGCCTACTTCAACTGTAGGCTCACTTTCAGGTTTCTGTGTGTGTGTGCTTGTGTTACTTGGGATGGAACGTCAGGATTTGCACATGCTAGGAAAGTGATCTACTCACTCTGCCTTAGCTTCCTTCCTTTCTTTCTTCCTTTCTTTCTTCCTTCCTTCCTTCCTTCCTTTCTTTCTTTCTTTCTTTCTTTCTTTCTTTCTTTCTTTCTTTCTTTCTTTCTTTCTTTCTTTCTTTCTTTCTTTCTTTCTTTCTTTCTTTCTTTCTCCTTTCTCTTTCTCTCTCTTTTGTTTCTTTCCCCTCACTCCCTCCCCCTTTCTTTCTTTTTCCCAGGCTGGCCTTGAACTCACAGCCATCCTCCTACTCTGCCTCCCGAGTGCTGGGATGAAAGGCGTGTACCACCACCCTGCCCCTTTTCATCTTTTTCTAACTTTTTTCTTTTTTTTTAATTTTAAAAAATATTTTATTTATTTGCAAGCAGAGAGATATAGACACAGAGGGGAGGAGGGCATGGGCATGCCAGGGCCTCTAGCCACTGCAGACGAACCCCAGATGCATGTGCTGCCACTTTTTTTTCTGGCTTATTTGGGTACTAGGGAATTGAACCCAGGTCGTTAGGCTTTGCAGGCATATGCCTTAACATCTTTTGTTTGTTTTTGAGGTACTCACTTTAGCCCAGGCTGGCCTCGAACTCATGACGATGCTCCTACTTCAACCTGCTCAATGCTGGGATTAAAGACGTACTTCACCGCACCCAGCTCTATTTCTAACTCTTGGCTTTCGTTTTTCTAACATCCTGCGTCTGTCCTTGACCTTCTCGGCTTGACACAACCTGCTCCTTCACTGAGTACCATCCACCACCAGGGGGCGGAAAAGAACAGACAAAGACGGCGCCTCTCTAGCCCTCCCAGGCGCTCTCTATGGTACCTCCCAGGGACCCTCCGAAGGAAAGGGGCGGGGCCTCGCCACGTGACCCGGGCGCCCGTCTTCGGCGCAGGCGCAGTCGCCCGGCTCGGTTCGGCCGGCTGGTCTCGGCCTCGCGGGCCCGCGGTCCTACGGATCTGCCTCCTGCGCGGGCGGGCGGACGGGCCGCGGGCCGGGGCCATGTCCCGGAAGCAGGCGGCGAGGAGCCGGCCGGGCAGCGGGAACCGCAAAGCCGAGGCGGAGCGCAAGCGGAACGAGCGGGAGGCGCGCCGGACTTCGGCCAAGGAGCGGCGGAACCGGCCCGAGCCCGGCGGCGGCGGCGGCGGCGAAGAGGAGTTCGTCAGCTTCGCCAACCAGCTGCAGGCCCTGGGGCTGAAGCTGCGGGAGGTGCCGGGGGACGGGTGAGGCGGGCCGGGAGGCGCCCCCTCCCTCCATCCCTCATCCCTCCGCCCCTCCATCCTTCCGTCCCTCCATCCCTTCATCCTTCCGTCCATCCCTCATCCCTCCGTTCCTCGTCCCTCCATCCCTCCAACCCTCCGTCCCTCCGTCCCTTCGTCCCTCAATCCCTCCGTCCCTCCCTCCTTCCATCCTTTCCAAGCTCTCAGCCCCCGGGGTCCGGACCTGGCCGTCACCCCACACCCTCTCAGCGACCTCACAGGGACCCACCCGATCGAATGGGTTCCTGCTGGTTAGGGGACGCTGGATGGAGCCTGGGCATCTTTGCGCGGAGGGGGACCAGGAAGGCCAGGCAGAGAGTTGACATTGAAGTTGAGACCCTAAAGAATGAGGTGGAGCTCTGACAGTGATGAGAAGATCCCCCTGGGGGTTTGCTGGGCCTCCTTGTCTCCCTTGCACGTGGGGTATTTGGTCTGTGAGCTGAAGGCAGCTTTCCCAAGTCTTCCATTGGCCTCCGGTTCTCTGTAAACCCAAGTTTGTGTGGGCGTGTCGACTGGCATGGTGGGACACACCTGTAATCCCAGCACTCAGGAGGCTGAGGCAGGGGAATTGCCATGAGGTGGAGGCCAGCTTGGGCTACAGAGTGAGACCAAATCTGAAAAAACAAAACAAAACCAAACAACAAAGATTCAGGTCAGCTTTTTTAAAAAGGGAACCCAATAAATGAGTGAAGGCCAGGAGGAGAGAATGAAGAAAAGTTACTTCAAGAAAGGGAATGGATCCTGGAACATAGGTGGGAAGAAGGGAAAGGACAAGAGGGGAGAACAGTTAGCATCCCCAGGGTAGAGGCCATGTACAAAGTCAAGGTCATCAGTTGCCAGGTGTGTCTCTAAGAACCCAGAGATGTACAGCTGTAATCCTTCAGGCAAACTGGATTTTGCCCTGTTTACAAAATAAGTTTGACACACCTTACTGTCTGGTGGTTTTGGCTTAACATGCAAATAGAACTTGACTGCATTTATTCGCCATCAGGTAGCACAGTTCCTGGTGGCACTCAGTTTTGACCAAGAGCACGCACACACCACCAGAGTTCAGTGGAATTGGCAAGTGATTGGATCATGTGTCTGTCATACTGCACGTGGCATTCTCCTTGTCATGGTGTCAGGAAACAACTTCTCAGTGGGTTGTGTGTGAGCAGTAATCCAGATCCTAGGGAGTTGTGAAATCTTGAGGGGCTTTCATGAGATTATGGGAGACGGTTCCTCCCCTTTCTTCTCAAGGAGCACATACTTTTCCAGTTAATTGATCACACGTTGAGTGAGGTGCTGGTGACTCAGGTCTGGAAGGAGTGTAGAGAAACCTGTCACAGTGGGTCTCAGATGGTTTGGTCTTTAGACTCCTTTGCAGTCTTAAAAATTGCTGAGGAACCCAAGAGCTGTCACAGACACACCCATTAGCTGCCCATGCTTAGTGATTGCCTCACATGTCAAGTAGCCATTGGGAAGCTAACATACTCATATCAGAGAAGGGGAGTGAAGATGAATGTGTTAGTTCTTTGACCTCATGGATACCCCGAAAGGGTCTCAGAAGACCTTCCTGCCTGGGCCATGTTTTGCGAACAGATATTGGGGGCTGGAGAGGTGGCTCATTGGTTAAGGCTCTTGCTTGCAAAACCTAAGGTCCTAGATTCAGTTCCCCAGTCCCCACATAAAGTCAGATACACAAAGTGTGCATGCATCTGGAGCTCATTTGCAGCAGCTGGAGGGCCCGGTGTGCCCATTCTCATTCTTTCTCTGCAAATAAAAATATTTTAAAAAGTAGTTTGATAACTGATTGTAATAATACTGTTGAGGATGAAATAGAAAACATTTCCTGAAGTGGTCAGGAAAGCTGGATTTGTTCTCAGAAACTCTGACTACTGCTGGGTGCCTCTCAGCAGAGGCCATTCCCTCATCAGTTGATGATGGACCAGCAGGAGTTTGGTAAGAGTGTATTCTGAGTTGATTAATCTATAGGCAGGGCCAGGAGCTTAACATTTTTGAGAGATCTACAGTTGCCCATGTATGTGGTTCATTGGGAAGTACAGACAGACTCTTCCATGTTAATATTTGAGTAGTCCCGGGTTGAAATCGAATGAAGTTTTGGTACTGCTTCTCTCCACTTTGGTCTGAATACCTAATATAGCATCTCGCTATAGGCATATCATGGTCACGGTGCAGCATGATCCCTGTAGCAGGCACGCTCTCTATGATGTCTTGTTTTTCTGAACTTGCATGCAAGACCTTACATGTCTCCCTAAAGCTCAGTGGTTCTCGAGCCTCCCAGAGGATAATCTGCAGTGTCTGGAGACACTGTTGTCACAGCTGGTGGAGAGGGAGGTGGTGGCATCTAGTGGGCAGAGGCCAAGGTGGCTCAGAATATCCCGCAGTGCTCCGTGCAGCCCTCACGCCAGGACTGGTCCCCAAGTGTCTACAGCGTGGGTGGGGAGGAGGCCTGTTTCTGGGCAGGGTGAGAGTGCGAACAGGTCCTTGGGGCCATGGTGCTGTTCTCAAGAGGGAACCCAGGCCACTCTAGTGCTTGTTACGCATGCTTTCTATGTCACCGCCTTGCATCCCTATCAGAAAACAAGTAACTTCAGTCTGTCTAGCTTAATTTTAGTGTCTCAAAGTGTGGTAAATTGGTATGTCAAAATAAGTTATAATAGGGGTTAGTACAGTAATATTTATGAGTGGTTGTCTCAGAGAGGTTTTTCTGTCTCGTGTGTGTGTTTGTGTGTGTGTGTGTGTAGTAGTAGTAGTAGTAGTAGTAGTAGTAGTAGTAGTATGCGGACATTCTTCATGTTTGAGCTCTGGCAGGGTATACAGATTTATACCTACTTTTTGACCTTATATGGGCGAACATGTGTCCATGTTACCAGACTTAGCAAGCATGTTACTTGTTAGGATACTGAATTTTGGTACAGTAAACATAAATAACTACGTACATAATTTTGTGCTAAATTACAATCTTTAAATAGAATCAAGAATAATCTAGTGTGGCAGATGCTAAAAGGGTTAAGGAAAGTCTCAGGGGAAGCTTGACAGTGAGAACATTTGATCTCTTAGCTCACTTTCTATCATGTGGTTGAAGACAGACGGCGATTGTTAGAATTCAGCACAGGCGCCTCGGTCTCCTGTATAGAGCTCCCTGTTCCAGTCCCTTCTAGAAGCTAGTTCCAGATGAGGGACAGCCACTTGATTTCTAACATATAGACTCTCATTTACATTCCTCCTTCTACACCCCTCACATGTAAGTCCTTATACATTAGAAGAAATTTCTTTCCTTCTATAGCTTTCTACTTGAAAACTTCCGTTTCTAAGTTTGAAAAATAAAACCTTTATCTCCTACACATTAAGGAGTGAAATTCTTAAAGTATTTTTAGACTTAGCGTGTCACTGATGTTCATCTAGACGAGTTAACTTTGGTGACTGGCTTGAGTTGCCAGCTCTTGTGTTAGGGCACCAGGTCTTGTCGGTCTTGTTTCAGGCTCTGTGGATCTGGCCTCTGTGTTTGTGATAGAGCTGGAACCCGAGGAGCCTCGGGAGATGTGAAAGCAAAGATGGTACTTACAGTTTATAACTAGCATTCTAATTTAGGAAAGCCACATAGGTTTAAATAATGGCATTGTTCCTTGGTGACAAGGTGAGGCAGGAGGATGTGGTCCAGCTGTTCCTTGCCAAGGGGCTTCATTTTCATGACTTGCTCTGTGTATGCTTAGCATTCAGTCAGGGCGCTGGCTTCAGTTTGTGCTGGGAGCTTGGCACACAGCTCTCTTTGGGTACTCTGTGTTGTGTGGGATTCCCTGGCTGGGCAGCTAGCTGGAGGGGTGATTTTGGAAGGGGCTTTGGGAGTATGGCACTCAGGCCTGGGGTGCACCTGGTCCAGGTGCTGGTGTCATCACCTGCACTGTGGATGCTCGTGGAAGCCCACAGAAGTTTCTTGATATTTTTGAGCCAGCCAGCTAGATGGGGACCAGTATTTGCTAGTTCTTAAGAAGGGATGTGGCTGGAGTGTGTCCTGGGGTGTGCCCCTGGGTGTTGGCACAGTTCAGAGTTGAGGCTTCACCCCTTTGGAGATGAAAGCGTCACCGTTGGAAGAATCAAGCCCACGTTTGAAGGCCTTGACCACCATGTTTGTTTTGACAGCAATTGCCTGTTCCGAGCTCTTGGCGATCAGTTGGAGGGACACTCGAGGAATCACCTCAAGCACCGACAGGAGACAGTGGACTACATGGTGCGGCAGCGGGAGGACTTTGAGCCCTTTGTAGAGGATGACATTCCTTTTGAGAAGCATGGTAGGTTCACTGTGGGACACTGGATCCTTCAGGAGTGACACATCGCTCTCAGGGGTTTGGTTATAAACACCGAATTCATTTGTTCAAATGAATACTTATTTGCATAAGCATGGTTGTAGCACCACACTAGGCAATTGGGAATCTGTTAGTAGACTTCGATGTCTGAGCCTTTAATCAAAGTATGGTATTGGTGGCTAGAGGCACAGCTCAGTGGTAGAGTACTTGCCCAACATGTCTGAAGCCCTGGGTTTGATTCCCCACCCAGCCCAGTTTGTTAATTGACCTGGAAAGCCCTTTCATGGCTTCTTACCAGTTGGATGGGAAAAACAAGGTATAGAGTAGTGAGTTTCTACTAATTTTACTTTGAAAAGGCATCCACAGAGATAGTAGAAGAGGTCTGGAAAGACATTTTATGGTTATTTCTTGCTCACTTTAAATTTTTATAAAAAAAGAGATTGAAAGCACCTATCTGAAAGGTGTTTTTTTTTGTGGGGGGGGTGACAAATTAGATAATAGAATTAATAGGCTGGAGATACAGCTAGTGGTTAAAAGCACTTGCTTATAAAGCTTGATGGCTCAGGTTGGATTCCCTAGTACCCATGTAAGGACAGATGCATGTGTCTGCAGTTTGCCATGGCAGAGGGTCAGCCACACCTGTCCTATACCTGCAGATTACCTGGGTGTTCTTAATGCCTCGGCTCTGTCTCTCTTACCTAGCCCATTCCTTCTGGCTCAGTGATTTTCCTCTTAGAGTGACCACCTCAGAAAATCAGTTGTGAGAGCCCTTTCTCCAGGTGTCCTTGAGTGTGGCCTGGCCTCCTGGCCTCTTGACTTCTTCGTCCATGCCATGTCAACTCTGTTTTCCTGCATCTAAAACCTGTTGCTGGCTTCCTGCTGACCTTAAGACAGAGTCTGAATTTTGAGTCCTTCAGAGATTTTCTCATTTCTCTCCTAATTTTTGCCATTTCCCCTGACGCTTTCCCCATCTCTGCAGTCTAAGTTCTTCCCGCACTGTGTAGTCCCGTCTCGTCTCTTCCTGGAACATCATCCACTGCTCTCACACTGGCTCCTACTCATCCTGGGAGCAGTGGCCTTGCTGTCTCTCTGCTTAGCACCTCTCCCCTTCCCACACACACCACACTGGCTGTGCTCCTACCCTGAACATTCAGCCTTGAAGGGTTGAGAGCCTTGCAAAACTTCCCTTATTTCTGATCCCATCTGCAAGTTTGGGATTCCCCAAACCACGCTCAGGTTCAGTCATTTGCTAAGAGGATTCATAGAGTTCAGTAATGCTCTCATACTAACAGCTGTGGTTTTATAGGGACAGGAGACAAAATAGTTATTAACAAACCAAAGGAAGAGACCCATAAGGTTCCAGGCACAATGCATCCATTGATCCCAGGAAGTATCCTTGTATTCCCATGTGACAGTACCCACAGTGTTGTCAAGTGGTGTAGCTTACCTCAGCCTCAGTGTCCAGAGGTTTTGTGGTAGTGGTGTTTTGTTTTGTTTCTTATGGATTGATTGCCTTGTGGTAAAAGCCTATAGTAAATAGCTACTTTTTATTATTACAGACTGTTACCAGGTGTGGTTTAGGGTTCCATCATGAGTAAGAGAGACTCCTATCTCTTCTGGAAATTTTAAAGGTTTGGAGGTTACCTTACAAGCACCTGAATCTGGAATGACAGGCTTTGCTTTGGGAAAGGCTATGTTCTTTACTGCACCTCCTTTTTCTGAAGCCCTCAGATCAGCAGTGGCTGTATTTGGGTTGGAATGTCCTTCAGGGCAAATTGATGGAATAGCTGTGGAGTTGGGCTGCCTGGGTTTATAGGTGCTGTGACGTTGGCAGTGTCTTTCACCTCTGTTTCTTCTGTCTGGTGGCCTCGACATCCATAACAATTCTCCTTCAAAAGGGTTGTCTTGCAGATTACTATAAGAGTCTGTGAGGAATGAAGGGATCAGTGCTTGGTGCACACAGTGAGTGTTCATCAGAGCAGGCTGCTATGAGTGTTGATTGTACTGTACTGACAGTACACTGGCTTTGCAGTGAGGCAGAGTGGAAGTTCTCAGTCAATATCTGATGAAGGAGTAAATACACATCCTTCTTTAGTGACTAGCGCCCTTCTGAGAGGCAGTCTTCTAGCCGATGACAGAGCTGGTGGACTCTGCACAGGTGCATTTTTGCTTCTCCTTGCTTAGGACTAGCTAAATGCCAAAGCATATTTGCATTTGGATTTTTTTCATACTAAAGACATCATCTTTCCTTCCTGTTTCCCTGCAGTGGCCAGCTTGGCAAAGCCTGGTACTTTCGCTGGTAACGATGCCATCGTAGCCTTTGCAAGGAACCATCAGCTGAATGTGGTAATCCATCAGCTCAATGCTCCTCTGTGGCAGGTAGGTCACCTGCTCAAGATTTACCTGTAAATGAGCTTGTGCCATTCAAGGTGAAGGGACTCACCTGTGACAGTGAACGCCCAAGAGCTGCATGGACCAGTTGCCTGACCAGTGACAGGAATCTTGTGGTGATTTGGAATTAATCCCTTGCTATGTACAAATGGAGTCTGGAGTATGACTGAGAAGTCTCAATGGTCAGCTACTGTGGCGGTTTGAGGATAGAGAACCTAATGTGGAAGTACTTCAGATAAATCTAATCTAAAACCATCAAAGTGAGAACTGAAAAGATCATGCAGTTTAGTTCTCAGTATGCAGTTCCCTTGGGTATTTCTGTGCTTTTTAGGACTCGGGAAATAAAACTCATTATAATGACCATTGCTAAAAAATAAGTTTTGAACAAAAAAAATTACTTCATGTTCTAGAATGTTAAGTTTATTCTGCCTAACTTTATAACAGCTTCAGCAAGGTTGGGTTTTATAGCAGATGTGAGTTTGTGCTTTAGAATGACAGACACGTTGTTAAGCACTGAGTCCTCCATTAGGAGGTATCTGTCTATTTAGCTCTTCAGTTTCCTCTCTCTTTGTTATCCTAAATTAACCTCATCTCTGAAGCAGTCCATCTCACCAAACCTTGAGGAGTTTGGAAGATCCGAGGGTGCTAACCGTGCAGGCTCCCAGCCCTTATTCCCTGAGGCTTTGAGGTCCTTTGTAACTCAGCTCGCAGACGCTGGGCAAGTGCTTTCTTGCCCTCTGCTCCCTCCTTCTCCCTCTTGAACTTTCTGTTATCTATAAAGTTGACTTGTGTTAATTGGAGAAAAACTAGAAAATTCACAAAAGCCCAGGCAAGGGAAAGTCCTCAGAATTGCACTAACTAGAGCATCATCGTTTCCATGTTGGTGCATGTGTGTCCTTCCAGTTCACCCCTCGCTTAGCTGTGTGGTTAGAAAGATACACATCACAGTGCTTTTCAACACACTGTAAGCACATCTACAAATCCATATGTGTATGCACACAACCTTACATGCAGTATCATAAAGGTAGCAGTGCCCTTTTCCCACATGCTTACCTGCATATACTCCTTTTTTTTTTT
>PVHP010026491.1:0-24508 GCA_004024765.1 Zapus hudsonius | reverse complement strand
AAGAACATGGTCAAGGGGGAAGGATGGAGGAAGAAAAAGAGGGGAAAAGGGAAGGAGAGAAAAAGAAATGAAACCAAGCAAATGAACTTTGGAGTTGGGATCTAGTTGAAGGAGTAGGACCTTGAGGGGGTGCTTTTAGAGACTGTATTTTGTCCTCAGCCCCTTCCTCCTCTTTCTCAGCTTCCTGACTCCCATGAGTCGTGAACAGCTTTGTGCTACCATAGCTTCTTTCATCATTATGTTCTGCCTCACCAAAAGCTCTTATTAATGAGGCCAAGTGATTGTGACTGAAACCATTAGTCAAAATCATCCTTTTCTATTTTAGTTTTTTTCATGTGTTTTTTTTTTTTTTTTTTGAGGTAGTGTCATGCTCTACCCCAGGCTGACCTTGGAGGAAGATCACCATGAGTTCAAGGCCACCCTGAGACTACAGATTGAGTTTTAGGTCAGTCTGAGCTAGAATGAGACCCTGCCTTGAAAAACCAATAAATAACTAAATAAAATTACATTTTAGGTTTGTTTAATATGGTGGTTTGATTTAGGTGTCTTCCATAAACTTAATGTTTTCTGAATGCTTGATCCCCACCTGATGGCAGTTTTGGAACTGGAACCTTGTTGGAGGTGTGTGGGACCCTGCTGAGAGGCATGGAGGACATGGGATTAAAGGAAAGATGAGCCTGGCCTGGAACCCCGATAATTTCATCCTGAGACTGGCAGGAGTTCGGCTAACTCCTTCCTTCCCCAACCTCCAGCCACCTGGTGGGCCCCAACAAGCCCTGATAAGTCCAGGCAATTTGAGGCCTGAGTTTACTGGAGTTCACATAATTCAGCTATAAGGTAAAAACAAGCCCAGGCAACAAGAAAGTCCTTCCAGCTTATCTATGCAGCTGTCCCTGCCAATCCTTTCATGAGACACCCACAGGCCACCCTGTCCCCGCCAATCCCCTTGCCACTTATCCCCTGCCTCTCCTTTTCCTTTGTATAAAAGCACTTTTCCCAACCTAATAAACGAGCTGTTCACTGCAACTGTTTCCCGGTGGCTATGCTCTTCGTGCTCACCACTGTCCCAAGACTCTGCTCACCTAGTTCCATGGATGAACAGGAGTGTTAGTGTGCAATGACCTCCCAAGTAATCCATAGACCCACAGAGGTGTGTTATTGAGGGTGGTCTTATGGAGGTTATAGCCAGCTTCCCACTGCAGTGTTGTGGTGCAGGTGATGACCCTTTGCTCATGTTGTTGTTTTCCTTGCTATGATGGAGTTCCACCTTGAGTCTGTAAACAAAAATAAACCCATTCCTTCTACAAGTTGCGTTTGATTGGGTTCTTTGTCATAGCAACAAGAAAGCTGATTATAACAGTTTTGGCAACAGAGAGTAGGATCTGTCATTGCTGCCATAATCCTGATTCTGTGGCTTTGGCCTTTTACAAATGGTATGAAGGAGGAAGAATATAGATGGATTTGAAACCTTGGCCTAAGAGACACCTTGCAGTTCTGTGAGTATAGCTTGACAGACCATTCTGGTCAGAGTTGAAAGACCTGAATGCAGTAAAAATTATGGACTGTGAGGCTTGGCTTACTGAGGGTGAGAAAGAACTTTGTTGGAACTGAGCCAGAAGAAGTTTGTGTGAGAGGCTGCTGCATTTGCCCTGTCTGTGTCCTGAGAACTTGTGCAGGGTTACTTTGCATAGAAGTGGACTGGTTAGTGTGAGCAAAATGGAAATGGTATAAAAAGGAAGGAGATCTTTGGGCCTAAACGGCTGCCCGTTCAGCTGCAATTGTTTGAGAGATTATAACTGAGACTGGGCCAGGTTATCTACATTGGAACAGCAGGAAGAATGTAGACTCTCAGAAGTAAGGGGCCTGAATATTGAAGTTTTTCTGCTCTTTAAAGTTGGTTTTGTTCCTCCCCTGGATTAACAAGTTGGTAGCCCACCTGGTACTATGAAATATAACAAATGCAGAAAAGAGGCTCATTGGATGTGCAACATAGTTTTGTTTTTTTTGGAAATGGCCTTGGGCAGTGTGAAGTAGGCTTATTAGATTACTTATGTAGAAGCCCAGTGAGCCATGAAGATGAACTGTGGGTTGTGGTGGAGATCCAGTGAAATGCCAGGATTATGGGATGGCTGCTGGGGAGAGCTACTGGCACCACATGAAGTTTTCTGGGACTGTGAGTAGCTTGGCTGGAGGGGTGGAATTAGAACTCCAAAGATTCTTCACTGGTTAGAGTTATTGGACCTGGAGTTAGAGTTTGATGTTGCCCTGTTTGTTTTAAATCTTGTATTGGTTCACTCTGTCTTTGCTATGCCCAGTGCTATCTCTTGCAGTGTGAATTCGTTCTATGCCATTATGGTTGTTTTTTTTTTCTTTTTGGTATTATGGCTCAGTTAACTCCTAGAATTATGGGGGGATATTTGAATATTATCAGGACTGATAAAAAACTGGGGACTTTTGGAGTTGAGTTTTACATCATGTGTGGTTATAATTTTATGGAGGCCTAGGGGTGGATTTTAGTGATTTGATTCACTAGTGATTATGTCCCCCATAAACTTAATGTGTTCTGAATGTTCAATCCCTAGCTGATGGCAGTTTTGGAATTGGAATCTTGTTAGAGGTGTGTTGGGGGTGGGCTTATGGGTGTTATAGCCAGCTTCCCCTTGCCAATGTTTGACACACCTTCCTGCTGATATTGCAGTTGCAGGAGGAGGTGATGTCCACCCTCTACTCATGCTGTCATTTTCCTGCCATCATACAGCTTCCCCTCAAGTCTATAAGCCAAAATAAACCCATTCCTCCAATCAGCTGCTTTTTGTCAGGTTCTTTGTCACAGCAATGGGAAGGTTGACTATAACACCTAACAATAAGCAGTTAAAATTTTTTCTGAGGCCAGGCATGGTGGTGCACACCTTTAGTCCCAGAACCCAGGATGCAGAGGTAGGAGGATCACTATGAGTTTGCAGCTACCCTGAGACTACATACTGAATTTCAAGTCAGCCTAGGATAGAGTGAGACCTTACCTCAAACAAACAAACAAAACTGAACATTTAACAAAAACATATTTTTAAAAATTGTGTACATGTATAGCCAGGCATGGTGGCGCATGCCTTTAATCCCAGCACTCGGGAGGCAGAGGTAGGAGGATCGCTGTGAGTTCAAGGCTACCCTGAGACTACATAGTGAATTCCAGGTCAGCCTGGGCTACAGTGAGACCCTACCATGAAAAACCAAAAAAAAAAAGTATGTACATGTATGTATATTCAGCAGTTACTCTTTCTTTTTTTAAATATCTTATTTACTTGAGAGAGAGAGAGAGAAAGAAAGAGGCAGACAGAGAGAGAGAGAATGGGTGAGCCAGGGCCTTTAGCCACTGCAAACAAACTCCAGATACATGTGCCACCTGTGTATCTGGCTTTATGTGGGTACTGGGAAATCAAACTCAGGTCCTTCTGCCCTATAGGCAAATGCATTAACCACTAAGCAATCTCTCTAGCCCCACTCTTTCTTTTATTGCTGGAACAAAATACCCCAAAAGAAGCAGTTTATGGAAGGAAAGGATTTATGTCAGCTTACAGTCTCTAGGGGAAGTTTTACCATGGCAGGGAAAGCATGACAAGAGCAGGAAGCTGGCATCACATGTTCATACCAGCAGGGAGGAAGCATCACCAGCCAGCTGAGTGCGTGGCTGGACTATAACACCCTAAGACCTGCCCCCAATGACCTGCTTCCTCCAGCAAGGCTCTGTTTCTCAAAGGCTCCTCAACTGTATTGAAACATGAGAGGCTATGGGTAACATCTCACAATCAGTTACCACAGTGTGTGTGTGTGTGTGTGTGTGTGTGTGTGTGTGTGTGGTATGCATGCATGTGCACAGGTGTAATGCCCCATTGGATGCTCCCTTCTAGTGATCCTCCTCTTGTTTCTTTGAGTCAGAGTCTCTCCACTGATTCTGGAGCTTGCTGCTTTTTTGTGAACTCCAGCAATTCTCTCACCTCTGCTCCACAGATTACCCAGCTATGGACATGGGTTGTAGGGAATGGAACTCCGTAGTTTCAAGCCCATATGCTTGCACAGGAAGCACTCTGAACTGCTGAGCCATCTCTCCAGTCCAACTGAAGCATATTTTAACATTTTAATCACTCTTTGCATACAAGATTTTAATCGTGTTATCTTTCTTATTGGTAAGCTCAAAAACATAGCAATTTTCTATTATACACAGAGTAAGCTGTTTTAAATAAACCATACTTTCAGCAAAGTGTTTTAGATGCTTTTATTGTTTCCCTAAAATACTTGCTTTAGAAGATCAGGTAGCTCTCAATGCTATATAAAAAGTATTTTAATGTTTTATGAAGCATATTTAATAGATTCAAATATAGCGATTTAATAGGTATTAAGTGGAGAGTACCTAAGTTTATAAGATAGTATATTTAAAATAACATTCATTGAGTTATAAAAAATAAGTTTTATTAAGTTACAAAATGTATATTGGCCACATGGATTTTGATAAGAATTTTCCTCCAAAATGAATTCTACAAAGTAATTAAATTTTATTCATTTTTGAATAGTCAAGGGCAATAGAAAATGAGAGGACATAAAAATGCTTTTTGTAAGGGCTGGAGATATGGCTCAGTGTTAAAACACTATAACATGTACCAGGCCCTGGACTCAATCCCTAGCACACAAAAAAGTTTTATGTTAATCAAAATACCTCTAAACAATATGCATTAAAAATCTTTGTATTACAAAGTCAGCCAGCCAGGCAAGATATGCCCACCAGTACAATAGTGGCACATAAATTATGAGAGTCATCAACTGCTCTCTGGTTGGAAATGAAGGCCTCCCTCAGGGGTATGGAATTCATGCATGGTACAGAGAACCAAGTCAGAAGCCCATGACTTGGAAGGTCATAGAACCTCTGGGTCTATGTTCTTTGGCTAAATGATGAGGTTATGCTCAATAAAAGCCTTCTAAATATATATGCTCATCCCCTTTGGTCAATGCTGCTCTCACTCTTGATGACAAAACCTGCTTTCTACAGACGTCACCAAATACCAGAGTCCCCCCAAGACCCATGAAAATGACAAAAAGAGAAAACCGAGTGTCCAGCACCGGATGAGTCACTTCTGTCACACCCACCAGGGCCCAGGAGACATTGCAGAGAAAGTGATAGAATAATTATGAGTGCTGCTCTCACTGCTAGCCACAGGACTGCTGTCTTCTGGACAGGAAGAGACCTTTGCACTTAGGACCTCTCGGTGACCGCCATGACCTCCACAAGACCATCAACATTTTATCATGGATGATGGAGGAGGGCACAAAGAGAAAAAGACATCAACATAGAAGAGGGACCAGTTGGGAAGAAGGGTTTTGGTGGGAGGGGTGGAGAGGGTGGACAAAGAGAATGGGAGGGGTTATGATCAAATCACATCATGTGCATGTATGAAAATTATCAATAAAATGCTTTAGAAAAACATGAGATAGTAAAAAAATAAAAACAAAGAGGCGGGCGTGGTGGTGCATTCCTATAATCCCAGCACTCAGGAGGCAGAGGTAGGAGGATCACCATGAGTTCAAGGCCACCCTGAGATTACAGAGTGAATTCCAGGTCAGCCTGGACTAGAGCGAGACCCTACCTCGAAAAACCAAAAAATGAAAAATAAAAACAAAATAAATTCTGTTCAGGAGTACTTTGCTATTCACTTTAAATATAAGGGGAAAATCTTGTTAAACACATGGGAAAGCTTCCTCTAGGTCCAAATCTCCATTGCACAAATCTCTGTACCCATCTGCCCAGAGGGCCTAGTGATGAATAACTCAGAGCCTTTGATCTCCATCAGAGTGTGCTTAGGTGGCTCTCCTTATGCATGAAAGAATATGATTTAGCCTGGATTTAAAGCTGTACCTGGTCCAGAACACTAGATACCCTCAGGAACCTACTCTGTACTTGATGGCATAATTCACATGGGGCTTTCTGCTACTTATGCCAGATCAGTAAAAAAATTATTTGATGTCTTTTAGTAAGGGTTAAAAAGTCCAAGTAAATATTTAATAAATGTTTTATATGTTCTAACAAAATGACCTAAAGAATCCAAATATAGATAAGCCATAATATTTTAATTTAAAAGATTTATTTATTAGAGAGTGTGTGTGGGCATGTCAGGACCTCTAGCCACTGCAAATGAACTTGACACATGCACCACTTTGTGCATCTGGCTTTACATGGGTACTGGGGAATTGAAACTGGTTCATCGGGCTTCCCAAGCAAGCAACTTTAACTGTGGAGCCATCTCCCAGCCTCTAGATTTTTAAAAAAGCTTTTTAATCCCAACTAAAAGAAATCTTTGTGTATGTTTTTAGGCAAACGTGTGTCACAGTGCATATGTAGAGGCCAGAGGCCAACCTTGAGTGTCTGGCCTTGCCTTCTACCTTGTTTCAGGCAGGCTCACATTGTTTAGTATTGCATGCACAGGTTAGCTGGCCCATGAATTTCCAGGGATTCTCCTGCGTCTGCTTTCCATCTTCCCACAGGCATGCTGGGATTACAGACACACGCTCCTGTGTCCAGGTTCTAAGGAAGTCAAATCGTCATGCATGTGCAGCAAACAGTTTGCCTACTGAGCCACCTCCCAACCTTCAATTTGGGTCTATTCACTTTGACTAAATTGGATGAAGGGGTCTGGTAGTTAGGAACACTTGACTAGGAATAGATGTAGAACAAATATTAGTAAATAAAAGTTAAGGTTAGGAAGGCAAATTTTAATGTGTTAAACTGGGTGAATAAAATTATAGTAATTCAATACAGTTCAAGACCTAAGTGGAATGGGGATGGATATATGATATATATGATTTTAAAATGAAAGGGTAAATACCAGCAAGTATCAAGTGCCATTTGTGACATGGTTTATTTCACTTATGAGATTACAGGTTTTCATTGTTAGCAAATGTCTAGAATTAAACTAAAACACTTGTGATAACACTTGAAAAGTAGCCTGTTCTTAGTAGCTTACAAGAACACCTGGGATATGAGTTCTGGCTAAGTGTAATTCAGAGATAGTTCAAATCATTCAAATGATCTCACACTGACTATGTTAGAGTATTGTATGACTAAAATGGAAAAAAAATTGCCACCAAGCAGCTCCCTGTATTCAAATCCCACTTGTGATGCTTAAACTTTGTTGTCAACTTGACCTGTGAGCAATCCACAGTAATCTTGAGTGCTGTGTAGATTTCCTCTGAATTGAAGAGAGAAAGGAGGCTCAGATGAT
This sequence comes from Zapus hudsonius, assembly GCA_004024765.1. Taxonomy (NCBI): domain Eukaryota; kingdom Metazoa; phylum Chordata; class Mammalia; order Rodentia; family Dipodidae; genus Zapus; species Zapus hudsonius. Next base: position 17,243 of record PVHP010026491.1, on the reverse strand, counting down.
TGAGGAAGTCATGTTAGCTAGAAACAAACATCCCTTCCCAGGAGGGCAGTGCAGGAAGGAAATTCCAGAAAGTGACTTAAGAAGTCAAGTCTGGCCGGGCATGGTGGTGCACGTCTTTAATCCCAGCACTTGGGAGGCAGAGGTAGGAGGATCGCTGTGAGTTCAAAGCCACCCTGACTACATAGTGAATTCCAGGTCAGCCTGGGCTACAGGGAGACCCTACCTCAAAAAACCAAAAAAAAAAAAAAAAAGTCTGGGAAAGGGTTTCAAGACCCTGCTCTAAGGGGAGGGAAATATCTCTCCTCCTCCTCTCACCTGGCTGCTGGCTGCTGGCTGCTGGCTGCTGGTGCTTGTTGTGACTTGGACATGCATCCATCCTGCTCATCCCTTCATCAGCATTGGAACAAAATTTCCTCAGCCTTCCAGCTTGGACTGAAGACCAGCAGCTCCCCAGGAAGCCTTTAGACCTTCAGTGCTGGATTGGACTGCTGAGGCACCCAGCCACGTGGACTGAGTGGCTAATGGGTTCCTTGACTCAAGCCTGCTGACTGCTATTGTGAGACTGCTGTGAGCTAATCCAATAAATCACCCTTTTTCCTACGGTTCATTGTATCGGTTCTGTTCCTCTAGAGAGCCCTGACTTTATCACTGGGTTAGGCTATCCCCTTTGTTCATTTCATTTATCCTTGTGAGACCATGTTCCATACTGGCAGATAGATGGGTGATTTTAACCCAAATGCCACAAGATTATGAAATGGACATCTGAAAATGGGTAATTGAAAGTAGTTTAAGTTTGTTTTCATTCCTTACTGTGTATAGCAGTCACCTTCTCATTGCTGGGACAAAACACCCAACTAGGAGAAAAGTGTTTGTTTCCAGCTTCCAGTTTTGAGGATAAGCTTCATCATGGCAGGATAAGCATAGCCAGAGCAGCTGGCCAGCCAGGCATCACATACAGCAACAGGAAGGAAGGAGCCTGAGTGCTGGGTTTGGAGATGGGATATATTACCCCAAAAGCCCACCCCCAGCAACACACTCCTTCCAGCAAAGCCCCACCTCTCAAAGGCCCTATAATTTTCCCAAACTGCTACCAGCTGGGGACCAAGTATTAAAAACACCTGAGCCTATAGGGAGCATTTCATCCAAACCACGACACCAGGAGTTTGATAATCAGCAATATGCAAAACAGTTATTTATTCCCTCTGGCTTGTCCTTTGACATAAAAATGCACAGGAGCTTAATTAGTGATAAGAATAGCCCTAGGAAATAATGACCTTTATTCTTGAGATTTGGAAAATTGAAAAACATCTCATGAGTAGGGGGTAAGGATCAAGTGTGTGTCCTCTTGTCTACCTGCTGTTGGAAGAGGCTCACCCCATTCTGTAATTATCACCTCCTAGGAGAAAGTGCCCACCAGCCTGGGCACACCATCAGCTACTTATGTACACTTCCTATAAACCATTTTTCTGTCAGGATGGGCTTTGTGACAAAGAGTTCTCTATCTTCTTGTTGAGATTTTTTTTTTGAGATTTTTTAAAAATATTTTATTTATTTATTTGCAAGGAGAGAGAGAGAGAGAAAGAGAGAGAGAGAGGGAGAGGGAGGGACAGAATGGGCACACCAGGGCCTTCAGCCACTGCAAACAAACTCCAGATGCATGTGCCACTTTGTGCATCTGGCTTTACATGGGTACTGGGGAATTGAACTCAGGTTCTTAGGTTTTGCAAGCCTTAACTGCTGAGCCATCTCTCCAGTCCCCCTTTTTTTTTTTTTTTGGAGACAGAGTCTTATGTAGCCCAGGCTGGCCTTGAGTTCACAATGTACGTGAGGATGATCTTGAACAAAATTTTGATCCTCCTGTAAGTACCTCCTGAGTGCTGGGGTTACAGGCATGTGCCACCATGCCCAGTTTTAAACAGTGCTGGGGATTGAAACCCAGGGCTCTGTGCATGCTAGGCAACACTCTACCAGCTGAGATACAGCTCCAGCTCTAGCTAACCTATTTTTAAAAGTTGCCTTCCAGGCTGGAGAGATGCCTCAGTGGTTAAGTGCACTTCCTTAGAGGGTTTGAGACTACCCAAATTCAAATCTCCAAATCCCACTTAAAACAAATGGGTGTGGCTATGAATACCTGTAATCCCAGCCTGCTGGTGAACAGACACCTGAGACTATTTAGAACCACAAAGTTCCAGAATCAGTAAAAATGGAGACTCCAGCTCAAAACAAGACCAGGCAAAAGAGTGATGGAGCAGGGTACTCCCACCACCACAGGTGAGCCACCCCCAACTACAAGGGCACATATACCACACACACACATAAATAATAACAAATAAAATTTATTATTTATTGTATGATTTATAACTTAAAATTTATAATTTTTATTATTTAAAAAATTTTTCAGAAACTCAGCTTATTTCCATTTACCTTTGATTATGAAAGATGTGATATGACTTTCTACTTAGAAAGTAGGAAGGCCTTTCCATTATTATTATTTTTTTTTGGTTTTTCGAGGTAGGGTCTCACTCTAGCCCAGGCTGACCTGGAATTTACTATGTAGTCTCAGGGTGGCCTTGAACTCATGGTGATCCTCCTACCTCTGCCTCCCAAGTGCTAGGATTAAAGGCATGCGCCACCACGCCCGGCTCTTTCCATTATTTTTTAATGAAACATTTGTACAGAGAACTGAACATACTGCAATTTGATGGTATTCCCTTCCGATTTTCCTCTCCTTCCTAATTCCACCGAGCACTCTCCTCTTTCCAAACAGCCCTTCTCCTGCTTTGATGTTTCATTCTTTTATTTATTTATCATTAATAAGTAGAAATTCTGTATGAACAAGTCTTGTGTTTATACCCCCATTTCCCTCCTCTTTGCCCCCAATCCTCTGAGGGCCTTCCTCAGTTGGATTGCTGGAACAGTCCATGGGAACGAGGGTCATGGATTAGCAAGCAGTAGACAGTCTTTTTTTTTTTTGGGGGGGGAGCATTACCTCTGGCTATTCCCCCATCATGGCTCCTACAATCTTTCCACCCCTTCTTAAGAGCAATGAGATAGTAAAGGTTTGAATACACTGCCAGGTGGGCAGCAGGTCACGTGAGATATTCAAGGGCCCCAAAAAGTGATCTGAGGCCTCTCTTTTAATGACTTTTAGGAAAATTCCTAGAAGTATACTTTGGGTGATCTAATGGTTTGATTGATGAGTTTGAGTTATATATTTTCCTCGACTGCATATGCTGCTTCTCAGAATGCACCTGATTTTAAATAGGCATAAGATGGTAAATAGGAGTTCCTCCCTAAAAGTTCACTTAGAGGACAGTTTGCCTTACTGCACACACACCCACAACTAGTTCAGGTTGGAAGGCCTCCTGCTTTTCCAATCAGGATGTATCTAAGAATATATTCAATGGGTACTGATCACAAAGAATGGTCTCTAAGGAGAGGGGAGGACTGGACTATTGTGTGGAGCAGGTGTACATGCAGGTGGGGTCCCAGGTTCCCAGCAGGTTGCTTTAGGCACATTGTTTAGAAGGGTGTGTTTACTGCTCAGGCCTAGCAGCCTCAGGTGGCTAAACGATTCCCTCTGCTTGGTTACATCAATTCTCCATTTTGTTTATACAAAGAACCACCACCTACCAAGATACGAGGTACAGACTGAAGATTTATTTGTGTCAATAAATAATTATACCTGTGAATATCTCAAATCACAGAAATGCCAAACACATGAATTTATCAATCACACCAGAAATACCCCCTCACTTGGCACCGAGAAGTGTCAAGCATATGACCCATCACCTAGTCACTCATCACAAGTCACAAGCCTTGTCCAAGGAAATTGTCACAGCAAAAGACGTCCACCAGTGTCTCTGGGTTCCAGCTTAAGAGCCCATTTCAAACTGACACACAGAACTGCGTGTCACCAGACCTGCCTCCTTAGCCATTTAGCAGTCATTCTGAACTACATATATATTCTACACACACACACACACACACACACACACACTAGTGTAAAGTGTAATGTGTGAGCTGAGAACTAATATTAGTAATTCAGATTGGAATAAAAGAGCCTGGAGGACTTAGTGAATTAAATCCAGCAAAGCTGATGTAGTTTGTGAACTAACTGCTATTCAATAAATTCTGACATTTTAGAAAGTCTCAGATATGTCTACCTATGTTTCTGACAGCTCTTGTAGGATATCTGTATATTATATTAGCATAGGCACAGGCACTAATTCCATTCATGAAAGGTCCATCCTATGACCTCATGATTTCCCTAAAGGATTTATCTTCCTCTAACATTTATTGGGACTTAGAATTGTAAAATATAAATTGGGGGGGGTGGACTGAGGATGGAGATCAGTTGATAGCTGTTTGCTTAGCATGCATGAAGCCTTGGGTTGGATACTATGATGGTTAAGTTTTGTTGTCAACTCGACCTGTTGAGTAATCTTGGATGGGTCTCTGGTGTGTGTGCTATGTTGGTAATGTAGTGTGTCATGTGAAGTGTGTTGGTGATGGCTTCTTCCTCTCTCTGCTTGGAACTGTGAAAAGGGGCCAGCCTCTTTCACCATTATGGAACTTCCCCTGGATCTGTAACTTCAATCAATCCTTTCCTTCTATAAACTTTGCCTGGTTTACAGATTCATCCCAGTGGCATGTGGCTGGCTATGACAGTTTTGGTACCAGGAGTGGGATGATATTGCTGAGATGAATCTTACCGTGTGGAATTTGGTCTTCTGGAACTTGTGTGCTCAAGTTAAGTTTAAAGTTTAAGATTTAAAGTTGTAAAAAAAATAAAAGCAAGTTTAATTTACTGGTATAGAGACTAGCTTTAGGTTACTGAAGCTGTTATTGTCAACACATTTAGTAATCCTAAAGAAGATGGTCCAATTGCTTTACATTAAAATAGGGAAAGGATACCTGAGGTGTTTCCACCCAGGAAGGACTGAATGATAGACTATGAAACTCTTTTGGAAGGAAACAGCTGAAAGGAAGGAACCTGCTCTTCAAGGTCACTATTTTTTCTCTGAATTAACAACATGGCTATGTCTGCATACCTGGTATTGCTTTTGGAAGCATGAGAAATGCATGCATGGACTGGGTCATGGAGTCTATACAGTTCCAGGAGCCACTGCTGAGATGCTGTATATGGGACAGGGCATAAGTCCCTGATAGGCCAGTGAAGGCATTGGAAGATGGACCATGGTTTGCAATGGAGACCAGAAGTTGTTCTGGATATACCAGGACTGTGCAAGGGCTACCATGCAGCTCTGTTGGCTAGGGATAGAAGTTTTTCCCAGCTATTCAGCCATGCTGAAAGGGAGGAATCTGAAAATCCTGAGACTGTCAGTCACTGGTTGTGATATTGAACTTGAACTGCAGATGTTTGATGTTTGCCAAATAGTTGTTGAGTTTGCATTGGTCCAGTCTCATAGCAGTTGGAGATGCTTATTCTGTGCCTATATATTAAAAGCATGTAACTTGTTTTGATTTTTATAGAACTCACAGTTAAGAGACCTTGTCTTGTGTTGGGAGAAATTATGTGTTTCCAATTGTATGTGGGATAATTACATCATGTTAGGCAGAATTATGACCTTGTTGCTGTCTTTATTTTGGATTTAAGTATGATGCAAGGAGATATGGTTTAATGTCAAGTTGACAAGGGATGGACTTGTGATGGTCAAGTTTTCCTGTCAACTTAACCTGTTTAGTAATCTTAGGTGGGTCTCTGAAGATGTTCACAGGAAGGCAGCCCTCTCAAGTAGGGGCAGGATATAAGGAGGCTCAGGGAAGCTAGAAACAAACATCTCTTCCTGGGAGGGCAGTGTAGGAAGGATTTAAAGAGACTCAGGGAGTCAACAAGCCTGTGGAAGGGTTGCAAGACCCACCCTAAGGCTATATAAAGGGGAAGGAAATTTCTCTCCTCCCCTGCCTGCTTGCTTGTGTACGCATGGTGCATTGGTGATAGCTTCTCCCTCTCTCTGCTTGGACCTGTGAAAGAGGGCCAGCCTCTTTTACCATTACGGAACTTCCCTTGTATCTACAACTTCAATAAATCCTTTCCTCCCATAAACTGTGCCTGGTTTGGAGGTCCATCCCAGGAGCATGTGGCTGACTATGACAGATTACAAGCACCATGTCAATCAAGTGTGGTGGTGTACTTAGAAGATAGAGACAGGAGGATCAGAAGCTGTGGAAAATAAGCCCACTACCTCATAATGATGAGTACACGAAGCTCTGAGTAGGGAAAGAGAGACAATTTTTAAAATTTATTTATGAGAGAGAAAAAAATATGGGTCTGCCAGGGCTTTCTGCCACTGCAAACAAACTCCAGACACATGCACCACTTTGTGTATCTGGCTTTACATGGGTACTGGGGAATCGAACCCAGGCCATCAGGCTCTGCAACCAAGTGCCTTTAACTACTTAGCCATCTCTCCAGTCTGAGAGAGATGATTTTTACTTGTGATCCTGCAGGGTTGGGCACCAACCTGAAAACAAAAGACAGGTGCATCCTCTGAACACCAAGGGAAGTTTTTATAATTTTGATTGCAAGCTCCTCCCCCATTTCTAAGAACATGGGGTCTTAGCTCTATCTCTTGCCTTAATGATGACATATCGTACCTGTGCTTAGTCACATAGGCAGGCTGTTGGTACTTCCTAATTCTGTGACTAGATGAAAGAATTTGGATAGAAGGAGACTTAATGCTTCCTGCTTACTTGTTCCTTTGTTGTTTGTAATCTCTTGTCTAAAGCATTTTAAAAAATATTTATTTGAAGCCGGGCGTGGTGGCACATGCCTTTAATCCCAGCACTCGGGAGACAGAGGTAGGAGGATCACCATGAGTTCAAGGCCACCCTGAAACTACATAGTGAATTCCAGGTCAGCCTGGGCTAGAGTGAGACCCTACCTCAAAAAACAAAAACATATATATATATATATATATATATGTATATATATATATATATATAGAGAGAGAGAGAAATAGAATGGACTTGGGAGCTGGAGAGATGGCTCAGTGGTTAAAGGTGCTTACTTTCAAAGCCTGACCACATGAGTTCTGTTCCCCAGTACCCATGTAAAGCTAGACGCACAAAATGGTGTATGCATCTGGAGTTCATATGCAGTGATAAGAGGCCCTGGAGTCTTCATTCTCTCTCTTCCTCTCTGTTTGCACATAAACAAATAAATATTTTATAAAAGCAAATAGGCCAGTATTTCTCCCACAATTCTCTCACCATTTCACTTTTATTGATCTTATTTTCTTATTTGGTTGAATTTAAAAACTCTTCAGAATTTCTTGGCTTTCATCACAAGATATATGATTCTGACTCGGCATCTAGAAGCGAAATGATTTTGTCAGTAGGTTATGGGCATCTATTTATTGGTTGCTGTCTCAGTAAGCTCCTGGGTTAGCTGTCTTACACAGGGACTCCTGCAGCATCTCTCTACAGTTAACACAACTGTTATAATTATGAGAGAAGTGAGAACTGAGGCCAACACACTGTCCCACTTTCCAAACCATCTTCATAACCAGTCATGAATGATGGGTCTTTAGTTCCTGAGTTTTCTGCTCATTCATTAGCCAGTGTAATTCATCCCTGAATAGCTTTGGCAATGGTCCCATTGGGAGCTGCATTATTGAGGATAAAGGTACACTATTACCCACCTAGCAAAACACAGACACCTCCCCTTTCTGCTAACATTGTGTGTACTGCAATTCTCTTTTCCCAAATCATTCGGCTGGTAGTGAGTTTGCTAGATATACCTTTAAGGGCTTGCTTCTCTGATGAATCTCTATTACCTATAATTGGTATAATGAATCCAATATACATTTTAAAAAATTTATTTTCAAGCAGAAAGAGAGAGTGCACATGAGAGAGAGAGGAGGAGAGAGACAGAGAGATAAAGAGAGAATGGGCACATCAGGGCCTCTAGCTGCTGCAAACAAACTCCAGATGCATGCGCTACTTTCTGCATCTGACTTTATGTGGATACTGGGGAATCAAACCCAAGTCATTAGGCTTTGCAGCACCTTAACCACTGAGCAATCTCTCCAGTCCCCAATCTACATTTTTATTTGTCATTGACCACTAGGATGGAGCTGATTCAAATTCTTCTGCTATCTGACTTCTAGCCTCCTCTGAGGACCCCTATGGAGGCTTGTAAACATAGAACCAACCCACAGATACCATATCAATGGGTGGAAGGCTTGAGTAAAGGTTCCCCTGCCCACATCATACATCAGCTCGGGAAACACTGAGTTCAGAGTAATTGCTATTTGCTCTTCTGTCATTTGAGATATTCAGGACATGTGTGTAGGCTCCACGAACCCCCATTGAGTGAGTGAATTCATCACCCTGTTATGTAAGACATAAGGGATAATTCACCTTGTCTATTGAGAAAGAAGGGAGTTCAGGTGGGCTTGGCAAATTCACTTCTCTATGCATCTTCATCTTGAAACAAGGCCAGCATGCATTATCCTCCTGTGGAGTCTGTGTCCCATATGAAAGGAAAAGGTTCTATCTGAGCCTGGGAGTGTCCTTTGTACAAGCATCACACTCACTCTTGTTGAGTGCGCCTCCTGGAGACTGAACCCATTCTATCCAAGCATCCAATTCTCCATATCGAGTTTCTCTTCTTAGACCCTGTTTTATGTCTTTAACTTCAGTTACAGCAACAAATTTAGGGTCCTTATCAGGGAGCTCCTGTTTAGCATGTTCCCTTGGTTGGGAGTTCTAGCTGGGGTAGTCGCTGTCCAATTTGAGGTCTTATTCTCATTCAACTTAAGAACAAATTGCCCTACAAGACCTTCCCCAGTGACATCTGCCACCAATCCATATCAGAGATGCTACTTTTGGCTCACCATCCAGAGTAGCTAAGTTGTGAGTAGTTAAAAGTATTGGCTTTCATTGTAGGTTTTGGCAGGCTTCTGGTGGCATGCCCTTGGGCAGGTGTATTTTGACCTTCAATGGGCTATCCATCTCTTATTTACTGTCCAACCTTGAAACCAAGTAGAACACTATCCATCATCTCAGCTAGGGCAGGGTTTGGCAGTATTATAGCCTGCATCTGGCTCAGGGAAGAGAGATTTATCTGCCTGTGATAACTGCCTCTCATTTTCTAAGTATCCACAAGGTAAAGTTGGCCATGTATCAAATCTTATGGTCTGAGGTGAAGAGATTTTAGTTACATTAATTATTAGCTTAATTGGGTATTCAGGAGTCTCTTTCCATTCATTTCCCATTCATTCCAACCTCTAGTTTCTGATATGATAAACCGAGTAGGAGAATTACCTAGTTAAAACATGGCATCACAAGGTAAACTCGGGTAATCAGGGGAGAAGCAGGGCCAGGAAACTTGGTGAGAGCAAGGCAAATGCAATGTCCAGGTATGCCTAGAGGAGTGGGCATGAAGCTATTCATCTGGTTTTGAATTATAATTTTAGGGGCTCTCCAGGCACCTCCTGCTTGTCCCACTGTTTTGATCTCCTTTGTTAGCTGTTTAATCTCAGTGTAGTGAGTCCATCCCTTTTCTGGTGTCTGTGGGGAAGTCTCAATGGCAGGAGTGCTTGGAAGGAAACTTCCCAGTTTAGCGGAAGCTTGTCATTTCTCCACATCTTTATTAGCACCTGGTCACCAGGTAGGAACTGATTGGCTGTGACTCTAAGGATGGGGTCTGGACAAGAAGCCCTTTAGACCTAAGGTATAACAAAGTGAAGGATAGACCCATTATATAGTTCTTTAAGAAATGATCTTGGTTTCCATGGTGGGTAGATTTATAGACCCCCTAAGGTAGGGAGACCATACAACATTCATATGGAGACAGGCCGACATCCGTTCTTGGGACCATTCTAATCCTAAGCAGGGCTGTAGGGAAACACATTTCCATGGCAATCTTGTTTCCAGCATGTTTAGTGATATGTTTCTTAAGAGGCCATGGGCTATGGTAGTCCCAATTAATATTTAAACTTTCTGGAATGAAATACTTTGGAGGTAAAGTGGCTATGGTTCTCCAAATACAACTTTTCTATGGGGCCAAATTGTGGCAGGACTTGTTCTAAGATGGTCTTGATCACATTACCAGCTCCGCTGGAGAGAGAAGGCCTCTACCCACCCAGAGAGGCAATCCACTATCACTAATCTCCTAACCTTGGGCATTTCTGTAACGTCTTCCTGGATGCTCTGGAAGGGCCTCAGCCCAGGAGGCCTTCTTTGCCAGCTATACTTCAGACAGGGGTTTAAAAACCAGAGTTCATAAAGAACTTCAAAGCTAAAACACCAAAAAAAAAAAAATCTGCTAATCACCAAATGGGGTAATGAAATGAACAGATAGTTAACAAAAGAAACATAAATAGCCAATAAGTACTTAAATGTTCAATATCTTTTAGACACAAAGGAAATGCAAACAACTTTGAGATCTCACCTTACCCGAGTTCAGTGAGAGACTGTACTTCAAAGGAAATGAAGTGGAAGAATGAGAGATGGACACTGATGTCCTCCTCTGGCCTCTGCAGCACGAGGACCTGCACATTTGCACACACATGTGCACACACCACACACACATCAAAGTTGGAAAGAAGAAAGGGTTTAGTGGCAGGGGTAAGAAAAGATAATGGGGTGAATATGATCAAAACACATTGTCTACATCTCTAAAATGAATAGGTCTTAAAAATTGCTGCTTGAAGGCTGGAGAGCAGTAAAGATGCTTGTTTGCAGAGCCTAACAACCCAGGTTTGGTTCCCCAGCACCCACATAAAGCCAGATGCACAAAGTGGTTCATGCATCTGGAGTTTTTTGCAGTGGCCTGAGGCCCTGGTGTGTCCAGTCTCTCTTTCTCTCTTCTCTCTCTCTGCTTGCAAATAAAAATATTTTTGAAAATTGCTGCTTGAGTTTTATAAAAAACAATACATACATTGTGGTTTAGGATTAAGGCAGAATTTCCAATTGCTAAAATGGCCCTAAATATACCTCATCCATTTTGTGCCATGTATTTATGCAAACTAGCATTCTCGGTATTGGCAACCATAAAATCAACTCAAAAAATGTTGATCTTCTAGTTCTTGCAATAGCAAATACTCAGCCAAGATTTCATTCTTCATGTGAAAATAAACAAGTACACACAGCTCATTAGTATGAACATTTGCTTTAGTCTTTAATAAATGTAAAATTATATGTGTATAAAAGAATTGTTTTAAAATAAAGTTATGGTTTAGTATCCGTGAATGATTTGTTCACCTATTTATTTAATATATCTGGGTTGCATAAACATTTCTTCAGCAAGAACAGAAGTTTAAGAAGTTGTGACTTGGAAAACCACCACCTGTGGGCGTATATGAGACTGAGGCAGGAGGATTGCTATGAGTTCCAGCTAGCCTAGGCTATAGTGTGAGACTTTGTTTCCTAAAGGAAGGAGAGAGAGAGAGAGAGAGAGAGAGAGAGAGAGAGAGAGAGAGAGAGAGAGAGAGAAGGGAACGAGGGAGAGAGAGAACCACTCTGGAGATACAAATTTAAAGCAGCAGGGGGAGACAAGTACAACTAGTTACCCCATAAAAAACGAGCTGCTTTACACTGACGGCTCTCCAGTTAGCATTGCCATGGAGACTTCGACATGTTTTGGAGAGCAGCATGGGAATTGACATCAGGTGAAATATATATATTAAATATTTTATTCATTTTCAAGCAGAGAGGGGGAGAGAGAGAGAGAGAGAGAGAGAGAGAGAGAGAGAGAGAGAGAGAGAGAGAGAGAGAGAGAGAGAGAGCGCACCAGGGCCACCACCTTGTGGGTCTGGCTTATGTGGGTCCTGGGGAATTGAAGGCAAGTGCCTTAACCGCTGAGCCATCTCTCCAGCCCCAGGTGAACTATATACTACAGCCGTTTATGTAGACATTAATGTTGGGAAGACAGAGTCTAGCTTCCTGCATGGCCCAGGGTCACAGGCCTGCCATTGAACAGCCTTGTACGGTTGAAGAATTGAAGTGTTTAGGACTTCGGTAATTATTGAAGCATTTATTATGAAGCCCATACTTGGTTACTTGGCATTTTCCGCTTTCTGGCCTCCTTCCAGCTTAGAATGGTCTGAACGTGGTGCTCACAGGTGAGGTACTGTTTCCAGAATGTGGAGCTTTCAGGTGGAAGCAGGCGGGTGCTGGCTGGGGTCTAGGGTCGGACGGGGAAAGATGGAGGCCAACACAGCCCGCTTCGCTCCAGTCGGCCTCCTCCGGGAGTTCACCGGTGTGAGGAACAGAGATCACAATGAAGGGTTGTGTTCGAAGGTTCCAGAGTCCTCGAACTCTCCGGGAGCCCTCTGCTTCCCGCCAAAGGGCACACCTGTGTCCGATCTTGCTTTCTTATTGGCTGGCTCTTGCTACCGTCTTTGTGACGTCAGCGCCGGGGGCGTGTCCCCGGCGGGAGAGATGAGGTCACCGCGGGTGTGTTCCAGGTCCCGCGGGGAAGGTGTGTTGGGGGCCGGGCGGGGCGGGGCGGTGACGTCAGGGGCGGGGCTTGACGGCCGGAGCGCGGCGGCCGGGGCTTGGCGGCGCTCACAGAAGACCGAGAGCCGCTCGGAGCCGCATCTCCCGGCCTCGCCCGCCCGCCCGCCCGCCCGCCCGCGGCCCGTCATGTCCCTGAGGAGCAGTCTCTCGCGTCTGGCGCGGACGCCGGTGCGCTCGGTGCTGAGAGCCGTGCACTCCGTGGCTGTGATCGGAGCCCCTTTCTCTCGGGGACAGGTGAGCTGGTCCCGCGTGGGCGCATCCCCACGCCGGGATGGCGATGGCGGGCGGCGGGCAGCGAGGGGGCGGGCACCCGCATCCGCGGCGATGGAGGGAGGAAGGCTCCCACGAACCGGGCCGGAGCGAGGCGAAGGGAGGACCCGGGCCTGGCTGCGGGGAGACGGCGCGGGGCGCTTTGTTCTCAGCCCCAGATCCTGGCTTTGTTCACCCCTTTCCTGCCTGGAGCCCCCTGGCCGTCCCTCCACGAGGGGCTGGGGAGATCCGTTTGCTTTTAATAATGGACCTGTTTCTCCCACCTTGGGGAGGTTTGCAAAACACAGATCCGCTCCCTGCTAAATAACGGGGTTTGATGAACCGACAAGACGCCCGAAGTTTCGATGCTGTGGCGGGTTTGCAGAGGAATCTGTTAGGACCAAGCGAAGTGCCACCGATTTCTGTGTGAAAGTTGCTCTGCCCTTAACCCCAGCCTCATGTCTATGTGATGTGTATGATTTGCAGCAAAAGAAAGGAGTGGAATATGGTCCAGCTGCCGTTAGAGAAGCGGGCTTGCTGAAGAGGCTCTCCAATTTGGGTATGTATCTGGATTTTGAATGGTTGTACGGGATTGAAAACAGACCAGTTTGGAGTCTTATCTCTTACATCCAGGGTCTGTGGTGTCGGCTGTGTATTTGGAAACAGTCTGTATCATCCCCTGGTCTCTTTAGATTCTATTGGCTGATTAAAATATCAAAGAGCCTTTGGGGGAAATCTGGTAATATAGTAAGGCAAGATGCAGAGCAAGGTAGAGCCCCCAGCTTTAACTGCAGTTAACCTTTCCCCTTAACTTCCTGGCTTTCCTAACTCAGTATCGAGGTACTTCTGAGTCATCAGTCTCCATCAATTTTCTCTCTTGAAATTATCTTCTCTTTAGAATTACTGGCTCTGTGTTACTGTAAGCAGGGTGTAGCTCTGTGTTTTGTAATCCTCCCTAGTTATGAAAACCACTTGGATGACTTGTTAAAAATGCAGGGCCCTAGGTTCCTCTATGGAAAAGTCTGGCTCATTGGGTCCATGTCAGGACCCAAATATGTGCATTTTTACCAGCACTCCCAAGTTTACAAGTTTCAGCTTTGCAATTAAGGTAGTGTTTAGGACTGGGGAGATGGTTCAGCAGTTAAATGTATTTGTTTGGAAAGCCTGGTGGCCTGGGTTCAATTCCCTAGCACCCATGTAAAGCCATTCCCCAAGTGTCTGATACTCCTTTTCAACAGCAGAAGACACTGGAGCTCCCCTTATAAATGAAATAAAAGATATATGTATGTTTTAGAACCAGAAGTGAATCTTACCCAATGTCAAATGCTGTTTGTATAGTAATGAAGAAGTCTTAGCAACAGAGCACCAATTTTAATTAATACCTTTATGGTTAAAGGTTTCTTTTAGCTAACTAAAATATTTCTAGCTGCTGTTTTTTCCAAATTCTTACTAGGGTTATTTAGATTGTATTTTCTGGTGCTATGAATGCAACATTTACAGGCAGCGGGGAGCCCTGGAGATTGGAACACAGAATCTGGGTGAACTACAGATTCCTTGCCCACTCTCATTCTGAAACAGTTGCTGATCAAGAGACCATCCTAAGGACAGCCATCTCCTTCCTCAAACAAATGACACTGAACTCACTTGAATCTAAACAGTCCTTCCATGTGGGCATGATGACTTGAGAGCCCCAAATGTTTCCTTTGCTCAACAATTGCAATTCCTTTTCAATAGAGACTTTCTTAGTCATCTTAATATAACTCACCAGTTCTGTCACCAACACTGAAAGATTAACTGCTAGGATATGGTCTTTTTTTGTTTATTCTTTGCTGCACTGAGGCTTGAACTCAGATCTTAAACCATGAGAGGCAAGTACTTGCTACTGAGCTATACCTCCAGCCCCATGTTTTTTTTTTTAACTTGCCTATTAAGATACTCCAATTTAAAATAGCTTATATTCACACCTCCTGAGGCTCAAGGTCTGTTGTTGCAGAAGAGGTGGCAGAAAGATTGTAAGAGCCAAAGGAAGGGTAGGTAGGACTGCTTACAGTGCAAACTTCTAGACACAAAATGGTCTTGAAATCCATGACTTCACAGTGCCCAACACTACCTACACAAGATCTACTTAATGGGAGGAAAAGATGATACAGAAACAAAATAGAGACTAGCTGAGGGGGGAGGGGATATGATGGAGGGTAAATTTGAAAGGGGAAGTGGGGATGGGGAGGGAATTTTCATGGTGTATTGTCTATATTATGGAAGCTGTCAATAAAAAGTTTTTAAAAATAGCTTATATACAGACTACCTTTTTAGAAGAACATTTTACACTGAAGCCAACAATCTCTGGTAATCATTAGTTTTAAAGGCTGGATGAATTTTTGTAGCCCATCTGAATTGGCTCTGGCACTGCACAAATTGCTATATTGTCTCCAGATTCTGCCTCAAGGGACTCCTGACAAGAAGAGGTTTCATCCTCTTAGAGAGACCTTTGTAGCATTCAGCTGAGGCTGCTGAGGGGGAGGGGCTGTTTATAAGAGCTCCTCTCAAGCTTTATGGACCTTCTCTCTGTCACAGCACGGGGTTATTTTCCACTCCAACCTGGGAAAAGCCTTTCTCTTTATAAATAATCTTCCTTATACTTCCTCTTTAAAACTCCTAACCTAAACTTCTGGCGAAGTTTCAGTGTGTTTTCTTTTTCATTTTTTCAAGTATATTTAGTTATATAATTATGTCCTTACCCTGTAGTTGATTGGTATCACCAGCTGTCTGAAACAGAATCTCATTGCATATTAATAAGGTGTGACACTCAGCATATTTCTAGCACTTGGTTTTGGCTAATCTCCTGGAATATGTTGGAGAAAAGTACCAAGAGAAGTTTCAATTGACCTGTCCCTAAACAGTACCAAAATAACTATAGTCATTTGAGCACTTTCAAATTATCATGGATCAGATTTCAGAGGAGAAGAAGGCCTTGAAAAGGTAACTTTCAGGAATCCCTTTGTGCCCCTTGCCTTTTGCTTGGGTTTCATAGGCTGCTTGTGCTGCCATGGCATCAATTCAACTTCCTGTTTTCATGGATGATGCTATTTGACTTAACCATCTGGACTTGGTTTTCCATTTCACAGGGCTTAATAAGGACACTCAGTGATCTCCCAGGTAACTTAGAGAAATGAAGGGCTCAGAGCAATCCATCTGCTGCTGGCTCTCATTAGCTTTGACAGCCATTGAGATGTCCTTTTGTCATGACAAACTTGAATATTCTGTGGGTAAAGATAGCTGTAAAACCAAACCAACACTTTGAAGTTTCTCTTCAGAACTATGGTCCTGTGAGCTCAACTCTGATACTGAGTCACTGTCAGTGTTACCAGGTCACAGGTGCTGGAGTTCAAGAAGCCACTTGGGAACTATTTTGGTTCCTCTCAGCAAGGCTAACAGATTTATTTTTCCTAATCCACTTGGCACTTCTTCAGATAGCAGAGTAGAAATGCCTTTGGTTGAGACTGGTTGTGACCCAAGAATATGGTTTGATCATGCAAGAACTGTGTATGTAGGTCCTGAGCTAGTTGTTCTTAAAGACTTTTAAGTATGAGAGCAGATTACTGTGTGATTCAACATCTGTATTCACTTTCAGTGGGTTAGAGAACTGGGAGGCTCACCTGTAATGGCAGCACTAGGGAAGCAGAGGCAGGAGGATCGTTGTTCCAGGCCAGCCAGGGTACAGTGAGGCTTCCCTCCTGCCATTCTCCTGAAACTGCCTGGAGCATGCTCATGGAATTCAGCCTTTTTCACCCAATGGCTTGTTTTGCTCCTGAAGTACTCTCCACTGGCCTTCTTCCTTCCAGGTTTGCCCTTCTGGATCCCTTATGGAAAGGTCCTCATCTTTCTAGCCCTCAAGTGATGGATCCTGGTATTTTCTCCTTTACTTTCACCTTATTCTCACAACTCTGACCTTCCTCTGGAAAACCATGGCTTCACGACCTTGGGTTTAGTAATTTCACCTCACTTCTGCAACTGTCTCAAGCCTATCATGTTCAAAACTAAGTTTCTTTTATCTTCTCTCTTAAATTTGCATTTCTTGTTATCTTTATTTTCTGCTTCATACCACCGCCCATTATCAAGTCAATTCTCTTCTTCTCTCTTCCCTTTGATTAGATATTTCCATAACAGTGCTGCCCAAGTCCTCTTCTTCTCATACTTAGCTTTCAAATGTATCCTTATTTTTGTTTTTAATTTGCCATCTTTATTACTGCCTTCTTAAAATGCTAATCTTCTGTGGCTTGCTCCTTCCCCCACAAAGATACAAGTTAATGATGACACATGTAGAAATTTGGGCTGGAAAGATGCGTGAGGACCTGAAACTGCCAGAGTTGAAATCTCCAGATCCCACACAAACAGCTGGTGTGTCAGAGATGACCACTGTCTCTCAAAGGGGAGCAAAGAGGCCAGGAATTGCCCCTGCTTGTGGAAACCAGCAAACTCTGGGATCAGTAAGAGACTCAAAT